>JAFLJL010016368.1:35000-50912 GCA_018398815.1 Conus ventricosus
GTGTTTCAGCTTCTCCCTTTGGGTTTTCCCTTTCCGACTTCCTGCACTCGGGGGATTGGGTATTGTTGTTTCGCTTTCCTCTTTGTAAAAGTCTGCCAGGATGTTTGCTGCTTTCCTTCCCCTGTGGTGCGTACCGTTTTCCTCGATGACGGTTTTGCTGTGCCCCGCTCTGGTTTTCTTCATTCAAAGGGGTTTTGTCAGATTCCACAGCTTGCTGGTGTCCTTCTCCATGTTGAGGTGTGGTCTTCTCGTTCCAGCTCTTTTGGATTTTTAGCTTTCTTCTTTTGGGTTTTGAAAGTTCTTTGGCGTTGTTGTACCTCACTAGGTTCTCTGGAGGGGGGGTTTGTCATAGCTTTTCTGGCATTGTTCATTTCAGTGTGAAGCTGTTCCGGGTGTGTCACCCCAGTTATGGAGGTAATGTCTTCTTTTCCCCCTTGGGATTCCCTGCTTTGCTGCCTGAGGAATTGCATCAGTGAATTCTGGACGTTCGTGTTCAGGTCATTTGCACAGCAAATGTTTTTGGTGTTGTGGTCCAGCCTTTTCTGCAAAGAGGGTCCAGTTGGCTCGCTTGAAGTTCCAAACTTGGTTGCATGTTGCGCTCAGTACATCCTAGGCTGGAGATGTTGAGAATGATGGCAGGGGGGGTCGCTCCCCCCAAAGCGGGTGCTGACTTCTCTGGAGTAGCTTGTAAATTGTCCTAAATAGCTACTGCCAGGTCTGGTGTGGAGGTGGTTTTCCAAGCTCTGGAGAAACACGTTGGCTTGTCGTCCGCCTGGTTGAGGGAATACTAGTTTTATTTTCCATCATCAATCCTCCACTTCCTCACCACGGGCATCCATTTCCTCATATCCCCAGCTTTGCGTTGTGTAGCGTAAGAGATGAGGTTGATGGGCTGTTGCAGTTGGTGATCGTAGGTCTCCACTGGGCAGCAAGAGCTTGATAGTCAGGTGTTTTAGTTCTTGTCTTCTTGATCTGTTTGTCTCCACTGCAGGATGGAGTTTTTTGACAAGGGTAATGATTCCTCCTTGTGTCTGTCTTCGCGGTCTTGGCGAAATGTCTGTAGCTCTTACGAAGAAACGTCGATGATCTTTAAAGTTTTTTCGTTTCTTGGATTCAGATGAAAATCGATGTTGTTTTTGCTTAGAAACCTTTTGCAGTTCTGGCTTCTTGTTCCCTGTACTTCTGCATTCCACTGAGCCACTGTAAGGGTGGTAGGAGGCTGGGTAGTCTGGTCAGTCGCTCTACTCTGCCTTCCCCCCACCGTCAGGTTAAAGAGGCACCGGTCGCTTGGGTGGGCCCCTTTTGAGGCTAAGCCCCCGGGCTTCGTTCCTCCCGGGGTTTCGCTGCTAGGGCCCGGGGCCCCATGCCGAAAAGGGGTTAGTAGAGCCATGACCATAACCTTTTTGATGTGTGTGTGCCCAAAATTTACCCCCAACCTGCGCCGTACGACAAAACTGCTTCGACGGGTGGTGCGTTTCCCCTTTACCCCTGCGGGTTTCCGGGGCTTGGAGCATGCCCCGGGCTTTAACCACCCCCAGGGGGCCCTTTCCCTCAGCCCTTCCCAATTTTGGGGGGCCCCTTACTCCTCCATCGGGAAATTGGCCCCTGGGCCGCGGTTTTCCGGTTGGGGGGGAGGCCAGGTTTTATTTTTGGGAATATAGCGTCAGTTTTCCGCTCCCGTCCACGTTAGTCAAGGATAAAACCCACATTAACTTTGGCGAAAGGTGCGCCCCGCGGGACCCCCCTTTTTAATGAAAAAAAAGGGATCTCGCAGGTCGAATGGGGAAAAAACGTGTGTGTGTGTGTGTGTGTGTGTGGGTGTTGTGTGTGTGTGGGTGTGTGTTGTTTGTGTGGTATGAGCGTGCGGTGGGGGGCGTGAATGAGCGCTACGCGCGTGTGAATGTGTTTTTTGGTGGGGTGTGTGGTGCCCCGCTCCGCGCCGCGTGTTGAAAGGTGTGAGTGCTCGCACGCGCGCGTGCGCGCGTGCGTCGGGGCCCCTTTTGGGCGGCGTAAGGGCGCGCGGGGCCGTGTGTGTGGTCTGTGTTTTGTTTTTGGTCTGTGTGTGAAAGTGCGTGCCTCCCAAACGTGGAAAAAGTTTTGACTGACATATTGGGTGTGTGTGTGTGTTTGTTGTGTGGTGTGTGTTTGTGTGTGTGTTTGTGTGTTTTGTGTGTGGTGGTGTGTTTTGCGCTCAGGGTGTGTGTGTGTTTTAAACAAATGCGTGCGCGTGTACTTGAAGGGTTGAAAGGTCCCGGGGTGGGCGGGGAATTTGGGGGAAAAGGAAGGAGGGGGGAGATGGGGTTGCCTTTGTTTTTGGGAAGAAATTAGGGCAAGGAGAAAAAGCAGAGAATTGGTTTTTGGGGGGTTTCCCGGGGGAGGGCGGAGGGGGGGGAGTGGGGGGGGAGGTTGGGGTGTCTTTGGAACGGGGACGGGGGGGGTTTGGGGGGACCAAAAACTCCCTTCAGGGTTTCCGGTGTTTTAAACTGCCCCGCGGGGACGGGGGTGGAACTATGCACATACAAAGATTTAGGGGACTATGAACAGGGGGGCCAGAAAAAGTCGGGTTTAAAAAAGCCCCCCCCGGCCCTCGTAATCGTGGTGATCCGGGGGTTTCGGGTTTGAATCCCCGGGGGTTTTTTTGGGTACAAGGGGGATTTTTCCTGGGATTTAACTTTGGTTTAAATTTTCCTTTTCCCCGTACAGTCCATAAAATTGGAATAAAAAAACCGGGGGGTTTCCGTGTGTGAACCCCACGGATAAAAACCCTTGCCCACACTTTTAAAAGGTGTTAGAGAACGGGAAAAAACCACGGATTTAACCCTCCCCCGCTCTAAACCGGGTCTTAAAAACCCGGGGTTTTCGACCCCCCGGGCCGCCCCTTAAATCTTTTTTTTTCCTGTTCTCTCCCAAAAAAACCCTACAAACAAAATATTTTTTTAGGATTACCCTTTTTCAATACTAATTTCCAAAACCCTTTTTTAGATTTCAGTTTTCTTAATCCTTTTTTTTTCTTGATCATTTTAAAATAACATCTTTTTCGCGCAAACATTCACCCCAAATATTCTGTCTTTCTGTGAAATAAACCCTACAGTTTTAAAACCGTTCCCCAAAGTCTTTTAAAAATTGAGTTTATTTTTGACAAAAATCCACACCTTATTCCGCTTGTCTTTCCACAAAAACCCCCATTTTTTGACAAAGTTTTCCCTTTTTTTAACTATGTCCCCTTTCTGCCCGAAACTTCACCCTATAATAAATAGTGCCCTGCTTTCCCTTCAAATTTTTTAAAAAAAACTTTTCCCAAACCTCCCTCGTTTTTTGCTGGGAAAAAACTAAATATATTTCATCATCTGTCCAAAATAAACCTTCTTTTCAGGATATGCTTTTTTTCCTTTTAAACCGTTGGACGGGAAAATTAAAATATGAAAAAATTTTAAGCGAAAAACTTTTTGTAATAGGTTGAGGAAAAATTTTGGGTTTTTCCAAAAACCAGTTTGCCCCAAAAAATTTTTTAAGGGAAAAAAATTTTTAAAAAGGGGTTTTTTGGGTTAAAAATTTAAAACCTGCTCCATATTTTTTAAAACCCAAAATTTTAATCAAATCCAGTTATTGTTTTTATCATCCCCTCTTTTTGTCAAAACTTGTTCAGAAAATAAAAAAATCCTAAAAGGGGAAAAAATGTGAAAGATTAACCCAAATTCATGCTGAAAATTGTTTCTATTTGGGCCCAAATATTATTTTTTTGTTGTTGTTTGCCCCCTTTTTAATACCTCACCATTGGGAAGAATGACGACAGTAATTTTAAAGGGACTTCAACGTCTAAGTTTTGCCAGAAATTAGAATTTCCCTTTTAAAAAGGACGGCACGACCCCCCCAAACCCCATCCCCCTTCCATCTTTTAAGACAGAAATTTCAAATTCATTGTGAATGTGTCCCCCCTAATTTCTTTGCGGGAAAGAAATGTAATTTTGTAAAGCTTCCCTTTAAAAAACCCTTTCTCTTCTGGGGATGTTAAATTTTTTTTCCCATACGGGGGTTATTTCAATTTCTTTCCGATTTTGTCCTTTTTGGGGAAAAAAGACTTATAAGCAAAAAGGGGCCCGAGTTGAATTCTTTTCGAAAATTTTTTGACGGCTAAAAAAATAAATGGGCTTATGAAAATTTAAATTTTTTTTTCCCCTTTTAAAAATGGTTCTAAGTGCCATTTGCTGTCAGGTTTCGAACTATTTTATATTCCTTTCTGGCCGCCAATTTTTTTGCTTTTTAACCCTTTTCGCAGTTTTTCTGTTTAGGAAAATTTTTGGTTGTCGCCAAAACCCCTTTTCGTTTATAATCAAACCCTTTTAGGGTACTCAAAACCCTAAAAGCCCTATCTACCATTTTGTTTAAAATCCACCCAAAGTCTTCAAGGTCTTTTAATTCTAAAGTTATTTCACCTCACAGGGGCCCATTTTAACCCTGTTCTTTTGGCCCACGCAACATTTTTTTGAACAACCCAAAAAATTTTTTCTAAAAAAATGTTAAAGGGGATCGGGGAAAATTTTTCAAAATTTTCCTGCTTTGTCTGCGATTTTTATTTTAAATGAACCCGGGCCCTCCCAAAACTAATTTTTTTAAAAGTAAATTAGGGGAAATTTTATAAATTTTTATAAATGCAATATCAGCTTTCCCCGATGGAAAGCTCTTTAAAAAAGTTGAGGCCTTCCTCATATAGTTTTCCCTCATGCTTAAACTCCCTCTAAAAGAACATAGAGTAAAGAATGTAATGACAAAATTTAAACGGGCTTTCCCCCCATTTAATTTGTTTTGTCTGGCGCAAACTCTAAACCTATTTAGTGGGTCGTTGTCAGTTTTAAAAACCCCAAAATTTTAGCTAGCTCTCTATCAAATTTGTAACCTACTTCTTCCTTTTTTAGGTTTTTAAAGTTTAAAATTTTTTTTAGATTTGCATTGTTACGTTTGAGAGTAAAGTTGAAGGTTTTCTCATTTCTTTTTTTTAGTGAGCAAACCCCCGAAAAAACCAATTTAGGGAATTTTTTAAAATGGGTAACCTTTTGGGCCCCCCCTTGTTTAAAATTTTAGAAAACCCTTTTTATACTTCCCGGGTTTGTTATATTAAACCCTTTCGCCTTTGTAAAAAATTTTATGGGGCGCCCAATTTTTTTCCGCAATGTTTTCACAGCCTGCTCTAAAAGAAGGACGGTCTTGAGTTTTTATTGTTTCAAACATTTTTTTAAAAAAAAATTTAAAAATTTTATTCCATTTAAAAATTTTTGATGCAAAATATTCTGCTGGGGCCCCACTCAACCCTTAAAAAAAAACAACTTATCCTTGCCCTTTCGTGTCTCAGTCCGACGCCTTTCAAGTAAAGGTGAAACTCCATTTTTAAGGCCCGAAAATCTTCACCCCCCCTTTTTAAAAAAAGACTACATCCCAAAATTTTGGGTTTTGTTTATCCCCATGCATTTTAACAAACCATTTAAAACTTTGCCCGTGGGGTTTTTTGCTCAAAAAGGAAAGTGGGTTGGGTTTCTGTCACTAAAACATCCAAACCTTTTGGGGAGGTCCAGTTAAAGATTTCCTTTTATTCCCCCTTCCCGACCTATTTTTACCCGACGGGAAGGGGCCCCTTCCCCCCAAAGACAAAATTTAAAACCCTTCCCCCCCAACCAATGCCCCGGGCTTTTGAAAGGGTCTGTAACGAATTTAATATTAAGGCAAGAAAAGACTTTTTGGGCAAAAGTTGGGGGTCTTAATCATGGCCTTTGGCCCCCCTTTTTTTTCGGGCCCTGCACAGAAAGTTAAATATACTGGGATCCCCCTTCCCCACTTTTTCTTCCGGGGACAGTGCACCTAGGGTCCAAAAGAGCAAGAGCATAAAACAGCAGGACAACATTTATCTTAGCCCTTTAAGGGGCCCAACTTAAACGGAAAGAACGAATAAACGACTTTTATTTCCCCATTACGTTTGGTGTTTGCTAGGGTTCGAAACAACAAACAATCGAACAAAAATAAACCTTCAAATGGGGTTTGATGCCAAAAACAATACTTAGCAAATTTTGAGGAGCCATTTAAATTTTACAGTTGATTTTCCTTCAAGTATTAAAAAAGGGAACCAAAAAAAGTTTTCCAAAACGCAAAAAAACGAAAGTAGACTTTGCTGTTGGATGGTTTTTTAAAAATTTCTACCTTCTGACCCCCCGGGTCAGGGAAGGAACAAAATAAAAAATATAAAATGAAAACCTTGGGCAGGCAATTTAACAGGAAAGGTCGGAAAAACGACAAAAAATTTTGACCCGTTATTACCCCCCAAAAAAAAAACCAAGATTAAATTTATCCAATCCTGAGGGCCAAAAGCCAAAAACTGGTTTAAAACCCCAAAAAAAGTAAAAGGGCCCTGAAAAAAGAAAAGACAGCACTTGTTATTGGATTAAACCCGGCCCCCGGGTTACTTGGCTTTTTTCTTACAAAAAATAACCCCAAATATTAAAGGGGGCCCAATGTCCTAAGTGCTCGGGCCCTAAAAACCAACTTTCTTTGCCTGCATAGCAAAAGGCCAGCTAACAATTCCCCTAATATACCCGGGATTTCGTTTCGGCTTTTCTGGCTATTTTTTTTTTTAATTTAAAATCGCAAAATGATCAAGCCCGTTTTTTACCCCTAAATTTAAACGGTGGGGGGCGATGGCGGGGGGGGCACTGCCCCCGCACCCCCACCGCATTTAGCCATCACTAGTTTTTATTGCAATCCAAAGCTGTTAAACGCTTGAGTGACTCCTTGCTCTCAAACAGCGTTCGTATTCGTTCTGCTAGGGTCGGTCTTCATATAAATTTTTTCGTTTTCTCTTTTATTCACTGTTCGTATTGGTCTCGTTAGTATCGCCTTCTGTCTTGCTGATCTTTGTGTTCAAGATCTTTTGTCTTGGTTATTCTTTCTTAATTTCCCACGTCCGAGGGAGCTTCAGCCTCAACGAGTTTTCTTTTTCTCTTTTTATATGCTTATCTAGTCACCAGTTTTGCTACATTGTTTTTAATTCGCCTTTGATGTTCTTAAGAAACAAAAGGGGCAATATTCCGCATAGGCAAGGGAGAATCATTAATTGTTCTAATGCTGTTTCTTCGGAAAAACTGGTTTATTTACTTGATTTATTTCCCCTGCTGCTTGACTTAATCTGGAAGTTCTATATTTTGCTTTTGGCTATCTGTTGGGAGTTCTTGTTGTAGTTTTGAATTTTAAGCAACAGCCTCCCTATCTAATTTTGGTTTAGCAAAGCCAAGGCAAATTTTGAAACGCCACGAAAAAGTTTAATGGGTCTCGTTTAGTTGTAAGCTGAACACTTTTGTCCTTGGTCGATTTTCAATACAAATGGCCATCATCATTCGGTCAAAATCATTTGGGTCTAAAACTTGGGAGGTTCAAGGCCCAAATTTTGGTACAATGATCTAACAGGTTTTTCTATTAATTCACGCCCGCAATGAGGGCGTTGAGCGTGCTGTGTCAAAGGAGTCCTTTCACTCATGCTGTCTCAGACAAAATTATAATCTTCTTCACCTTAAATGCCTGCCATTTTTTTAAATAATTCACTTTTTTTTTGTTTTATAAAAAAATGGAAACGAGCATATGGCTCAATTCTTGACCCTTTATAGAAGACTGAAAGAGCCCTTTGGCGTGAAGGGAAAAACGGAATATTACTGTTCAAATAATCCGTCTACTAATTGTTTGCGGATCAAATTTTTACTGTCAGATTTCCAGACTAGGAGCGGATGAATGATTGGTGCCAGGCTCTGCGCGACTTACTTTCAAAATAGACTCGCTTCAAAAACAGGACCCAACCAGAAAAAGTTGTCCAGAATCTAGGAGGGCAATCGTTAAGAAATTTCTATAAAACTTGAGGGGCAAGAAATATTTTCTTTACACAATGCAGACAAATTTTAACCTATTCTGATCTATGGCTAACCGCGAATGAAAGGGATGATCTTGCTTAAAGGAATTGCAATGAAGAAGCACTAAACTTAGATAAACGCCGAACTCGACGCAAATGTTAAAGCAGCAAAAAGTCTTTAGCTCTAAATTTTGCGTATGGAAACGCTTTTCCTTTCCCCTTAGATTTTGAGTTGTTAAAAGGGGCATGCCCCATACTTTCAAGGAGCATTACAAGACAGATTGTCATACGAACTAACTTTTAATGAATACAAACGTGTTATGTATCTAAAGACACCGAAGCAAAGTACAGCATTTCTGACATCTCGCTAGATTTGCCCTTGTTAGCAACCTTGATTTAGCAAGGTTGATTGGGCAACAATATCAGTTCCCCAATTAGTAATATTTACGAAGCAGTGCGTTCATCATTAACAAAATCCTAAAAGCAGGGCAGACCTATATGGAAATTTTAATCTTAGTGTCACAGTAAAATCGCTAAAGGTATTTATTGCTGTGTGAAGATGAAGAACCATTCGCAAGGGGCAAGTGAAAGTTTTTTAATCCAAAAATAACGAAAGTACAATGTTCGATTGATGGTAGTCCTAACCAAATCTAGCTAGCGGGCTTAGACCCTTTTCAGCATTTTAGGGGAAATAAGAAAATTGTTTGGGGGTGGGAGGGTAGAGTCCAACAGCAGACCTTGTGTCTAAAGATCTACGCCTTCACAGTGTTAGGGTTGACGATTATTTAACAACAAAAAACGGTTTATGGATTGACCTAAGGTCAACAGAGGTAATCAGTTGTATGGAAGTGGGAGAAAAGTTATAGACGTAATAAACATTCAAATTTAAAAGAAAAAGAGCTATAAACCCCTTAATGTACATTTGTTTTTATTAATTGATACACGCTGAATATTAAAAATAACAGATTAGACTATATAGAATACTAAATTTATTTTTCATTTTTAAAAAAAGCATGTCTGTTGGGCGTTTAATCCAAAGTACCTACAACGCCAGAGTCGCCAAAAGAAGAGATAGTAGAAACCCTGAAGTAAAAACCTTCAGATTCACAAACATTACACAAATGCAACAAAAACTAAGCAGGACCCTTTTAAATACAGCAAAACCAACGAGGTATTCTGCTGCCATTAATGCTGTTACCTTGTTAATACTGGAGCATCGACTATAAAAACGCCGCATCAGCAGGAACGAGTGTTGGCCTCTTAGCAAAGGGCATAGGCGCACCTGCGCTTTACCTCTAGGCGGGTTGTCTTTAGCTCTCGGCCCGTGCTCATTAGCTGTAGGTGCTGCTAGCAAAAAAATAAAAACTAAAACTCCAAAAGCACACAGCCATGGTTCAACTAATAACAGCTAAACTTAGTTCCTTCAAACTGACAATAAATAAAGCGCTAGTTGACTCAAACATCACGGATGAAGAATTTAGTTGTTTACAGGCTGATTTTGATGACTACAAAAAACAAATGTTTGATCTTAAAAGAAAGGCAAGGGCAACTTTTTCTCAACAGCCAGACCTGAGCAGATAAAAAGGAAATGTTTAAAAAAAAAGTAAACGAAACATTAAACTCTGTTCAAAAACAGCTCACATTAACAACACCAAAAGGTGTTTATACTTTAGTTTATGAGTCCAAACACAAAAAGACCGTGATGTTGATTCTGATAATTTTTTTTTTTTAATTTAAATAAATATTTTGAGTTAGAAAAGAAACTCAGCATGGATAAGATATATGAAGGACCAGACGAATTGTTTGAAGGAATGCTCGAGGGAGAGCGTTTGTCAAAAGCTTTTTAAGCGATATTGATCTAGAAGTCATTGATCCGACAAACGAAACAGGCAAGTGTTGTTCATGCTATTTCTCAAGTTCCAAGTAAACTAACAATAGACCCACCAGTTAAAGTAAGGTTAGCTGTTTTAATCGACTAATATAACAATAAATGAGAAAATCTAAAGTCTGGGTCTCAACTAAACAACAGGTTATTCTTTCTCATAATGACTTAACACCTGGTTGGGCAGACAAACTGCTTACACAGTTTGATGTGGCCGCTGAAGAAGCCAAAATGAGAGGCTTGGTTGGTCAGAGGACGAGTTCTTAGGGATCAGATTAAAAAAAGGCTAAGTATGAGCCGATTGTTGGCAAATCTTACATTCCACTACCTCCAGCATTAGTCGCAAAAGAGCAGTTCTAAACATAAAGAATTCAGACAACAAATTGTTTTATGTGGTGTGTTCTTGCAAGGCTGCATCACGTTGCTAAAAACGCAGAAGGAGAGTATCTAACTATGAACCTTACATCAATGATCTTAACTTTAGTGGAATATCCTTTCCTGTTAGCGCGGATTCCATTGATCAGTTTGAAGAACAAAACAAACCAATAACTGTTATTGTATACAATGGGATGAGGAAAAAATTTGGTGCCTATTAGAGTTTTCCAAGAACAGTCCAACAATAGGCGATCCAGACAAAAGCCATGTTGTCCCTGTTAGAAAGAAGTGTTACGACATCCCCTTTTCTGCGAAAGAGGTTGTTGAAAGAGAAATTGGTATCAGTTGGATCTTGGTATCATTGAGCCATCGAACAGACTGTATGCATCTCCAGTTGTGCTGGTCAGGAAGAAAAATGGTACGTGTCGTTTCTTCACTGATTTCAGTTTTTTGAGTAAGATTTACCGTATTTGATGCTGAACCTATTCCTGATGTTGAGAGTCTTTTTGCAAGGTTAGCTGATGCTCAGTTTTTCACAAAGATAGATCTTGCAAAAGGATGCTGGCAGATTGTGGTTAAGCCTGAGGATCGTCCGAAGACGGCTTTTACAACACATGTGGGTCTATTCCAGTTTGTCAGGATGTCTTTTAGACTTGTGTCAGCTCTTGCAGTGTTTGCAGGTATGGTGCGTATGCTGCCTTTAGATCAGGTTTCTGCTATCAACTTCTTTGATGATATTCTTGTACACAGTGTGTCATGGGATGCTCTTCTTAGTCATGTGAAGGGTGTGCTTTCTTGTCCGAGGTCTTTCAATCTCACAGTTCGTCCTCGAAGATCGAGGCAGGCTTTCGTTCATTTGAGTTTCTTGGTCATGCTGTTGGAGGTGGTACTATGGGTCCTGAAGGGAAGATGGTTGATAAGATTTTGCAAATATCCACTCCTATACCAGGAAACAGGTCAGGTCTTTGTTGGTGTTGCTCAGTTTTTACAGGAGAATATGTTCCTGGGTTTGCTACCTTGAGTGCTCCACTGTTTGATTTGATCAAAGATGCTGGTCGTACTGGGACGGTCAATTTCTTAGACTGTTGAGTCCTGAGTGTGCAGAAGCTTTAATGAGGATTCTGCACCTGTGGTGTTATTAACTAGGTTGGGCAATCCTTTTGTTCACAGGACTGATGCTTAGTTCTGTTGTGTTTTGGCTGTGCAGAAGTTTGTTCGGTTCCTTGGGGAGTCAAGTTTATCCTGCAGACAGATTCATCGTCCCTTGACGTACCTCCGAACGTCAAACTTCAAGAACTCCAGAATTATGCATTGGGCGTTGTTGGTGCAGGAGTTCTCGTTTGAGGTCCGCCAGTTCCGGGTTCATCGAATGTTTTTGCTGGTCTTCTGTCCCGTTCATTTGAGAATCAGGTGATCCCTTAAAAAGTGAGTCTACGTATGGGTTACTGCATGCTTTGTGATGCTGTTTTGATATGTGATTTCTGGATTTTTGTATTCTGCTGTTTGTTTACTTCTTCTTCCAAAACTTTCGGTCATTTTTTCGGTGTTTTGTTTGTTTGTTTGCTTTTAGGAGGGGGAGTATTTTGAGAGGACATTCTAATGTGGTAACAATTTGGCGTGTTCATTGTTTGACCCGTAAACTTGACAGCTACTCATGTTCGTTTTGTGTGTCAGTCGGGTGAGCGAGGATTTCCCTTCAGTCTCCAGAGCTGCAGGCACAGTAACACCTCCAGTCAGCCAAGGGCGCCTGAAGGCAAGGCCTCGATGTAGTGAGGTATGTTTTAACGGTTAAACGGAAGTTTGGGTTTGTACTAATGGAGTTGGGTTTTTTTTTCTAGAGGGGTCGTCAATTTTCCAGTTCTTAGTAGAGGCCTAAAATATTTTATTGTTCCCTTGATTGATCTTGTGACTAACAAGACTTGATGAGATATTGGGTGACTGTAGGAAGTTGAGGTTAGTGAATGTGTGTATCGAGAGGTGGATGAGAAGAATGGTGTAAGTAAAAAGAAGAGAAAGATATGTCTACTTATATGTGATAAAAAGTGTAATCTGGATGAAACAATGTATTATTAACAAAAAGTGTTTTTTAAAATCTTTTCCCTAAAGTATTATAAGGATGTAAGTGTTGGTGAGCTCTGGAAGTGAGCAATGAAAATTAATGTGTATAAATGATTGGAAAATGTATTCTGATTCCTGTTGTTGAATACGTCTGGTGATGACGATGTGGAAAAAAAAATTATTTACTTGATAAAAAAGAGACAAATGGAAATCGTCTCATTATGTCATAATTAAATCCTTGGTATTTTGAACAGGGTTTACGTGAGGAAATCTTATCTTAATGTGGAAAGATAAAACATTCTTTTCTTGATAAAAGGGACAAAGGGAAATCGTTCCTTTATATGTAATAATTGTACTGTTGGTACTTTGAAACGGGTTACACGAGGAAATCTTTTTCTTCAAATGTAAGCACTCATGGTGTTAATCGAGGAACTTTTCTAGTACAATGCACCAACTGTATTGAAATTCCGTAGATTCTCTTATGGGTTTTTTTCCCCAAATTCCAGCGAAATGTATCATGTGAAGAGTGATTACTAGTGACGAAGTGTTAAAGGACTTCAGAGTTCTACGTCGGGACGACGGTGAGAGAATCTCTTCTGTTGTGTGGGAATGCCTTGAAGGACTCCACGAACTGCTTCCGTGGGCGGCTTCTGTGCTGTGTGAGGTCTGTTTTGACTTGGGCCGGACGCATGAACTGTCTGTAGTGACACAGCTGTGGGTGCCAGCTTAGCCTGCGCAAAAAGAAAATATAATAATATAATGTGTCAGTGTAGCACCGAATGTTGTTGCGCGCCCTTAATGGAGGTGCGTGAATTTTTATTGATGTGCCTGCTTGTGCTTTATAGTGTAACATGTTACATGTATTTGTTATGATTTGATGGTTCAGGCAGCAAAAGAAAAGGAAGAAACTTAACTTGTACCCTGGCTGTCGATGTTCATGTGGTGTGGGTGTGTATAGGGAGAAGTCGTAACGCATCCAAAACTCTACAGCTGAGAGTCGGACAGAAAAACCGCATCGCACACCATCCGTAACAAGTTGCTTTTTGTTTTGGTTCTCAGTGACTACAGACGCCAGTCAATCAAGACGAAAAGAAAAAGACAGTAAGAAAGTGAGAAAATCATATTTAGGTATTCTGAACTGCATGTTCACACGGAACATATTATCCATACATTTCATATACCTTTCCATTCAAAGTACTGCTATCCAAAAGACAGTTCACACTTTTGAATTGTCATACCATCATTACCAAGAAGGTCTTGTGATTAAGAACAGGGCTCCGAGAACAAGCAACAAAGTAGATATCAAAGTGTAACAGATTATAGAAACAAATATAAAACAAGTGAAAAATTGTATGTAGCCTCAGTTACACCCACATACCTAATTAAAAGAAAGATTGTTTGAATGTCGGTGATAAAAACAGTGGACCACATTCGTATGCAGTGAATTTTCTTATTAGAATAAAACTAAGCAAACAAATATTAGTTATAATAGCTCACAGTGCAGAAGAAAAAATACACGCACACACACACACTCAACACACACACCACCACACACACACCACAACACACCACACACACACACACTATATATATATATATATATATATATTATAGAGGTAGTGAAACCTCTACAATGGTTAGAATTTTTGGAAATGCATATATGTGTGCATATGTGTGTATGGATGCGTATGTATGTGTGTGTATGTATTTTGTGTGTTTTGTGTATGTATATGTATGTATATATTTATATATCTGTATGTATATTTATCCGTGTGTGTGTGTGTGTGTGTGTGTGTGTGTGTGTGTGTGTGTGTGTGTGTGTGTGTGTGCGTGTGTGTGTGTGTGTGTGTGTGTGGGGTCTGTGTGTGTGTGTAGACATAGATACAAGTAGGTAAAGTGATTTTATCTTTACCTTTGGGATTCTGATGGTGTTTCTTGTGTTTTTTTTCTGATAATGCAGAGATTCCTGATGAAGCGTTGAAAAGGCGAAAATTTGAAAAATAAAAGAAGGGAAGACACTTGAGTGGACGACTTCTTGATTTTATATTGATCCAGTAATTTCATTTATCGTCTGGACTCTCTCGGCTGCTGGGTGCAGTGCCATTTTTAGCGTTGGGTTTTCTTTTTTACACACACACACACACATATATATATATATATATATTATATATATTTATATATATATATATTTATATATATATATATATAATTATATTTATATTATATATATATATATATATATATATATATTATATAATTATTATATATATATATATATATATATATATATATGGTGAATATAATTAGAAAGCCTAAAATGACTTTAAAAGTGCTCGACCCTTGGGGAGCAACATTTGTTAATAATATTAAAAAAGGAATGCTAAACTCACTCTACAAATTTGTTTCGAGCGTGTTGCGATGTCATCCTGATGACAGCGCAACACGCTCGAAACAATTTGTAGAGTGAGTTTTAGCTAGCATTCCTTTTTTAATATTATTAACAAATATATTATATATATATATATTATATATATATATATATATTATATATATATATATATATATATATATATTATATATATATATATATATATAGCTGAACAATTAAATAGTGGGAGAAAACAAGTGCAGGTTAACAATTCTTCAGTCATTATAGTAATGACTTGGCAAAGATTTGAATTTAAAAAAAAAAATGAAAAAATGGGGGAATATATTATAAATATGAGAAACCCTTCACTAGCTGCCTGAGGGAACATTTGTACTCCCCTTCGAAGGCACATCTATTTGTATTGCCTGCTCCTAGGCCTTTCGTCCGCTGGATCGGACTCATCAGGGAGACACGGCTGATTGTGTCTGTGCTCTTGGTGTCAAATAGAGACACACCAAAGTCCATAATTCTGTGGTATATATATATTGTCACACTGCGCATAAATGCATGCCCGCACTCAGCCAGCATTCACTCCGTGCACACGCAATCTCTCCAAACAACCAGAGGGCGCACTACAATAACTCTTTTTCTCCCCCTCCTCTCCGGAGAATAATTTACTAAACGATAATCAGTTTTTCAAATAATGACAACAAGTTTGTTTTCCAATTTATAACTTCTGTTCCTCCACTCCAGTGGAGGTACAAGCATTCCACAGATCCACTAGCTGGGGCCAAATTTCATTTAATTTTATTATACTATTTCCCAGATACTTCCTTCAACAGTTTCTCCTCCTCACTGGAGAAACAATGCATACATTTTTAAGAAAAATCAAAAAGTTGGCTTAAATATAAGAATTTCATCTGAGTCCTGATCCAAGGGGGGACAATTAATAATCTTTGTGGGTCAACATGACAGATTCTTTAAAGTCTCTCACGACTCCGGTTGTCGTCGACCTCTTCGTACTTAGGTGCTGCCACAGCACTGTTGTCACACAACTGCCACAGTTGCCTGTACCAAATACCGGTACTGCCACAGCACCGGGAAGGGCTGAAACACGAATGAAGTCCGTGTAAGTAGTCTATTTCAAAATCTGAATAATGATAAATTCTTTTCCCTTTTTCCCTTTTCTTAACTCTCTTTTTTTCTCTCCCCATCTGTCTATACCTCACCTGGTAATGGTGAATTATGGACATCGGTGAAACCCCTCCATTCTTCAAACCAACCTAGTCACGGTTTTCCAGGAGTGTCCCCAATGCCATCTCTCTATGTCTTATTCCTCCGCGCCCCCCG
>JAFLJL010016369.1:0-10000 GCA_018398815.1 Conus ventricosus
TTGAGGGGGCATGTGACGATGTCCAGCCGTTTCAACCGCGAGATGACCTCTGTAGTTGGACTTTAAAAAATCCCAGTAAATGTGATGAGATTTTTCCCGCTGGAACTGCCTCCGATGATGTCTTGAACGGGACAAGCAACCACCCACGGCATGTTTGTTATGCCCATATAAGTAGTGAGGTAAGGACTTTTCATGCCTCAAAAGGGACCTCGGAGGGGACCTCCACCGAAAGTGGTGTTGCGCATGGCGGAAGTAGGCGGCAGGTGGGGCGGCAGGTGGCGCGGCAGGTGGTGGGGCAGGTGGTGGAAGTCGGTATCGGGGTCAAGTCACGGTGAGTCACGATCGATAATGTTAGAAAAAAAAGTTTTTGAATCTTTCTTGTTTGCTGACGTAGTGGGTTTAAAATAGATGGTGGTGTGTCGTGTTGCTGCGCGTGTGCGGATCAATGTGACGCCATGGTTTTGTTTTTGTTTTCTTACCTGACTTTTGTTTTTGTTTTTGTTTTCTTTGTTTTTGTTTTCTTTGTTTTTGTTTTCTTGTCACGGTGAGTCACGATCGATTTTTGTTTTCTTACCTGACTTTTGTTTTTGTTTTTGTTTTCTTTGTTTTTGTTTTCTTTGTTTTTGTTTTCTTGTCACGGTGAGTCACGATCGATAATGTTGACGGTTAGAAAAAAAATGTGTTTGTTGTTTGGTGGGGGTGGTTGTTTGCTGACGTAGTGGGTTAAAAATAGATGGGGGTGTTTCGTGTTGCTACGCGCGCGCGTGCAGATCGATGTGACGCCGTGGTTTTTGTTTGTTTTTGTTTTCTCGTTGCCTCGTGGTTGTCCGCTGACGTAGGCGTGTTAGACAGAGACGGGGGTGATGACAGTGATGATGCTTAGGATGATGATGATGCTGATGATGAGCATTGTTCCATCAAGGTCCCCGTTGACTGTACCTCGTCCTCGGTGTTGATAGGCAGCAAGTGGCATATCAAACAGGAGGCCATTAAAAATGAACGACGCTCTCTGATCGATACACCATTTGGGGTTTGCCCTTTATTTCTCAGAGTGGTCGAAAGAAACGAAACAGATCACAGACACAAACATAGACGGACAAACAAACAGACAGACACACAGACAGAAAAACACACACATAGAGGGTGATGGTGGTGGCGATGGCGGTGGTGATGGCGGCTGTGTTAGAGAGAGAGAGAGAGAGAGAGAGAGAGAGAGAGAGAGAGAGAGAGAGAGAGAGGGAGAGAGAGAAGAGAGAGAAAAAAAAAGTACTTATGAATGAGAGTGTTGCCAAAGAACGGCTGTGATTCGGTTGGGGTGGCTGTTGCTCTTGATGAGGTATTTGAAACACGCGCCAATGTTCAGCTGGGTGTACCACGTGACGTATTTGAATCACGCGCCAAGGGCGAAGGCAGGTGTGTCAGACACAAAGAACAAGAACAGCTGCGGGTCATTAATCAATACTACAGAACAAAAGACGCGTGGGGTGGGTATTTGATACACGTGCCAAGGCCGAAGGCAGGTGTGTCAAGGACAAAGAGCTTAGGGGGCTGCGGGTCATTAATCAATACTACAGAACAAAAGATGGGCGTGGCGTCGGTTATTATGAGACAGAGGAGCAGTTGGAAGAAGGGGACAAAGGAGACAGTACCTCTGAGAAGGGAAGCGACACAGAAGCGGATTGAGATGGCAGAGCACTTCCTGACAAAAAGACAGAGGTTCTTCGTCTTGCATCAGACGCACAGAGACTTTCTGACTTGCGTGGTCATGACATGTTGGGACATGTTCAGAGAGAACGACCCAACTCTCGTTACTCTGTTCAGGCCATCATGTCTACATCTTTCTATGTGTACCCTCTACCTGACTTTCCCATTGGTTGTGGCTGTGACTCACTGCCTGACTACATTGCCAACAATCGTTTTCTGAACATGCTGCAAAAAGATGAACACCATGGTTTTGTTTACAACGACGGACTTTGTTTCTTTGGTTGTCTCGCTCTCCACCAAGGCGCTTCTGTACATGCCCTACAAAAACAAACCAAGGCTCTCTATCAGCAGTGGGTAGGGTGTCAGTCACCCACCATACATTTTCCAGGCATTACTCTGTTAGAGTTGGGATCGGTTGAAGCTATGTTTCAGATCAATGTGGATGTGTTTGAATTTGATGAAAAGCAAACACCCCCGTGCCTCGTTCCTTGTCGTCGCAGTGATTACAAACATGCAGGCACGCTTAAAGTGTTGGTGTACAAACATCATTTTATGCACATCATTGACATTGACAAGTTAGGACATGCGCTAGCTTGTTCCAAATGTGACAAACTGTGGCATACGCTTAGGGAGCTAAACAAACACGAGAACACGTGTCAAGATAGTCAGACTCAACACACATACATACAGGCAATAATCAGACTCATCACCGCCATGGTAATGTCCCGAGTAGACTACTGTAACTCTGTGTTAGCAGGACTTCCTTCAGAACAGCTTGCACGATTACAAAGGGTGCAGAACTGTGCAGCTCGGCTTGTGCTCAAAAAGCGTAAAAACGAGCATATTACACCTTTGTTGCGTGAACTCCACTGGCTTCCCATCAAATATCGATGGCAGTTCAAAATTGCAGTCTTTGCCTATCGTTACTTTGATGGGACACTCCCACAGTATCTTTCTGCTTCTCTGGCCACCTATCAAACTTCTTGGTCTCTTCGATCATCTTCTCAAAAACTTCTGAACATTCCTAGGCGCTCGTTGAAGACAGTCGGTGAGAGAGCATTTAGCTTTAGTGCACCCACTCTTTGGAATTCTTCTCTGACAGCTTACGTGATCTGCCTACATTATCTAAATTCAAGTCAGAGTTAACAACATACTTCTTTAGGAAAGCCTTCTTCAACCATTAATGCTGTGTCTATTATTCTGACCTGACTTTATATGTACTGCATGCAAAACTGTATTGTTTACGCTTGAACCGTTGAACTTGATAAGTGCGCCTGTGTCGGTAGGTGTGTGTGTGTGTGTGTGTGTGTGTGTTGTGTGTGTGTGTGTGTGTGTGTGTGTGTGTGTTGTGTGTGAACACATGTTAGTGCGAGTGTTTGAGTGTGTGTTGAGCGCAATGAGTTGATCCCAAGAATTGCGCTATATAAAAGCTATACATTATTATTATTATTTACATACAAAGGAGAGGTGTACACACCACCGGAATCGGTGTTGCAGCAACTCTGTCGTTATGGTATTTCTGTTGATCCTGATTTCGTTTTTCCTTACAGAGCTACTTTTGACTTTGAAGTGTTCTTCGAGACCGATGACTTACCGCAAACAAAACAAGCACACTCCAGCACGACATACTCAGCTAGACACGTTCCCCTCTCTGTCGCTGTCGCTTCCAACGTACCTGGGTTTGAAGAACCTCGTTGTTTCGTGAGTGAGGGGGACCCCCGCAAACTCGTTGACACCATGGTGAAGTATTTGGAACAGATTTCAGAAACCTCCTTTTCTCTTCTCTGTGAACATTTTGAAGATGCGATTGATACGTTAGAAGCCATGATTGATCCTTCGCAGGGTGACGAGTCTGTAAACTCTCACCACATTCCCGCCCGTTCCTTGAAAGAAAAACTGGAAGAGTACCTCCACGAACTGCCCGTGTGGGGTTTAATTCTTCCAAGTATGACCTCAATGTCATCAAACCCTATTTGATTCAGAGGTTTATGGATATGACTGCTATAACAGACAATGTAGAGGAAATTAGTCGGACCAACCCAGACGGGTTTGATTTTGCTGAGGAGCTGGGGGAAGAGGAAGAGGAGAAAAGAGGAGGGGGGAGGAGACAAAGAAGAGGTGAGGGAGGAAAAAAAAACAAAAGTCAAAAAGCAAAACCCTTTCAAGTTTGTGGTGAAACGCAACAATCAATACATGTGTATCACCAGTCAGAAACTCAAGTTTTTGGACATTTGCAACTTTTTGGCCCCTGGATTTTCATATTCAAAATATCTCAAACCGTTTGGGGTGGAGGAACCAAAAGGGTACTTTTGTTATGAGTTGTCACGACCGACCCCTGGAGGTCTGCCCTGACAGGATCGGTCTAGATGGGAGTGAAGGGAGTGACTGACATCACACGCCCCGCAAGAGACCACACAAGAAAGATTACAATACAACACCCCATTTATTCACACCAACACACACATAGTCACAAATAAGCATTCCAACACACAAAACATGCACAATCACAATCAAGCATTTCAACACACACGACATACACACAATTAAGCATTTCAACACACGCGACATACACACAATTAAGCATTTCAACACACCCGACATACCCATAGTCACAAACAAGCATTTCAACGCACACAACATAACCATAATTATAAATAAGCATTTCCAGCACACATTCCTTCCCGTGCTTCGTGTGGTTTCCCCCACACCTCTGTCTCTCCAAAGTCCACTGGGAGCACCGAGTCACATCAGGTGCCCCAAACCGGGTCAGTTCTTGAACGGAGTGTCTTTCAATGCTGACACCATTGACACAAACACACACCCAATTGCACGACACAGCTAACCACACCAGTCGCATGCGCTGTAGGAGGTCCGTGGACAGTGGAGAACGCCTCCCGTGGGACAAGGCGTTGTTGTGGAAAGTCCTGGACAGGGTTAGGACCATCCCCGCAAGGTCCACGTGCTCCTCAACCAGTGCGCGGCCCCAACAGCGCAAGCTTCGGGTAAAGCCCCCCAGGAGGAGAACACGGAAGGAACTGGAAGAAAGAAAAAGGGTACTGGAACCCCGCAGTCAGTACGGTCTGACATATGCTGTTAAATCCTAACAGCCACTCGCATGATGGGCGAGGGGAGGTTTGCGGAATACATTAATAGCACCAGCTCAACACAGACCCGAGCATAACACAGTAAACAAACCAACTGAGGAATGTTCGCTAAAGGTTTCCGCACACGAAGCAGGTAAGAGATTACATTCACAGGCTAAACACATGAATAGCAAATCTTCATCCTTCCCTCACTCACGTTCAACATTTCCTTTCTTAGGAATGAACTAATAGAGCAACCATTGCTTTATAACTGCCACCACATTTGCAAATAATAATTCAATGGCACAATTATCACCCCATTTTATAGCAACATTTCAAAACGACACAATTCTCCAACCACGCATCCAAACGACTAATCATGCGTATGCACGCTCGCACAACATAAAACTCGTTCCCCTTCATACACAAACAGACGGTGGCCGAAGAATAAGAGACCCGTGATTGTGACAGGGGCGGACGAGCGAGACCAAGCAAGTTCCAACCCTAAATCACCAGGTTCTCCCCCATCCCCACCGACTACCGCAACACCAGATGCATTGAAAGGAGAAAGAATTTTGAATATAATTTAGAATGGCCAGGTTAAAGATTGAATTAACCAGAGAAAAGTGTCTCAAACAATATCTTTTTTTATAATTTTGAAAACAAAAGGAAATTGCGCAAAAGAGAACTAGCCGGCTAACAACAACAACAACAACAACAACAACAAAAAAACACGAAACTGATGCTTACCAGCTACCCGTGGGTGACCCAGAAGTGGCGGGTCAAGCGACTCTCTGCCCTGTCCAGTCGAGAGGACCAGCAGAGCAGATGCGGAAAAAAGATGACGTGATGTCCCTCCCCTACAGGCCGACTGTAGGAATGAAGGTACTGACCGTACCTTCGACGAAGTGGTGAAGAACCATAACCGGAGCAGGCGCTCCCAAGGACATCTTCCGCTCGAGTGAAGAGAAAACCTGCCTAAACGATGGCAGCCAACATGCCACGCTACGTCACAGTGAGAATACCTCAAGCCTAAGAGGA
Organism: Conus ventricosus; assembly: GCA_018398815.1. Classification (NCBI taxonomy): domain Eukaryota; kingdom Metazoa; phylum Mollusca; class Gastropoda; order Neogastropoda; family Conidae; genus Conus; species Conus ventricosus. Next base: position 5,829 of record JAFLJL010016369.1, read on the forward strand.
ATCTTGCACGTACGGCAGGTGAAAAGACAGGTGAGAGGCCGATAGAGACAGCCAGTACAAGAAAAAGATACCAGCCACCCGTGAACCTGCAGGATGAATTGCACGGGCGGTGGAATTAGAGAGAGAGAGAGAGAGAAGTAAACCCAACCTGAGCTGAACGACATTAAGGTGCAAACGCACCACAAGCCACATTAAGGGACGGTACACGACCACAGCAACGACAATAAATAAATGAATAATCCCGCCACCCTAGATGGGTCAATCGTCGTAGGCCTCGTGACAAACTCGTGACAAACCCCCTTCTAAAAGCATCTGTTTCTCTGAGATACAGTGCTCCTTTGAACTTGAGGCATGTGCAAATTCACAACAATGGGACCAAACCCAACCCTCTGTGATCGACAGAGTACGATACATCCAATACAAACATTTCACGATAGAATTACACAGGAAGATACATAATACTTCATTTATCAAACAACTATGCAAACCTTCCAACAATAAAAGTAGCAATCCAAGACAGGTGATGATTCACTACCGACAACTGTCACTACACAGACCCAAGAGGGACATAACCCTGGCTGAGGGAATTGTCCCTCTGACTGATTTCCCCAATGGGTGTCTGACTACGGAGCTCGGCTGAGATAGTCAGCATCCGTATTGCTGGAACCCTTGAAATGGCGAAAAAGTGAACGCATGACTCTGCAGTTCCACTGCCCATCCCATGAGTCGACGACTGACTGCCGGATCCGGTCCAGTACTGGAGAGGATGATGATCGCTCTCCAGTACAAACTCACGGCCGTACAAGTAGGGTAAAACTTCCTGATGCCCCAGACGACTGCTAAGACACTCTTGTTCAATCGTGTGGTATCTAGTCTCGGCATCAGTGAGTTTTTTGCTCGCATAAGCAAGCGGTTGGAGTCCCTTCCCCTGATCCTGTAGCAACACAGCCCCATCCCACTGCAGAAGCATCAGTTCGCAGGACAAAAGGAAGACTGGGATCTGGGAGAGCCAGGACTGGCGAGTAGTCAGGGCCATCTTCAAGGCGTCAAAAGCCTGTTGGCAACTCTCATCCCAAACCAAACGTTCCTGGCTTCTTCCCTTTCGTCAAGTCAGTGAGGGGTAAGGCAACCTTTGCAAAGTCATGGATGAAACTTGTGGTAGTATCCTGCAAGTCCAAGGAATGACCGCAACTCCCTTTTGGTGCAAGGGGTTTGGCACCTGCAATTTTGGCCACCTTGTCTTCCTCCGGAGCAATCAACCCTCGCTGCAGATGATGCCCCAGAAAGGAATCTCGTCCTGACCAAGCTGACATTTGGAAGGACGGGCTGACATCTGAACCTCGCGCAGACAAAGAAACAGGCGACGGAGGAGCGAGACGTGCGAGTTCCAATCTACAGAGCTGAGTAGAAGGTCATCCATGAAATTGTTCAGATCGGATGTATTGAGAGGGAGGAGCAATTGTCGCATGACGCGACTGAAAATTGCTCCAGCAGTTTTTGAGGCCAAAAGGCATCACGTTCCACTGGAACTGTCCTTCAGGCGTCGTGAATGCCGTTTTGGGCTTATCCTCTCTGCGCATGGGTATCTGCCAGTACCCCTTTGCGAGATCAAACTTGGAGAAATAGTTGGCCTGACTCAGCTGAGCGAAGATTTTGTCGACATCCGGCATAGGTTCAGCATCAAACTGGAGAACCTTATTCAACCGTCGAAAATCGACGCAGAACCTCATTTTGCCATCCTTCTTCTTTACCAGAAGGATGGGGATGAGTACGGAGAACTCGTACGTTCAATTACCCCCAAACTTAACATGGCTTGCGCCTCCTGTTGGATGACAGACGCCTGGGAGTGAGGCAGAGGGTACTGTTTGACTCTAATTGGGGTCTCGGTAGTCAATTCCAGTGCACACTCACCCAGGGTACTGTGCAGGGGCCGATCTGTGAGCACGTCCTGGAACTCCTGGCATAACTGGTGGAGTTGATCTGTCTGAGCCGAGGAGAGGTTTCGAACCAAAGCAAACATCCTGCCACGACTCTTCCTCGACGAGGGGAACAGTGGGGATGTCCTGAATCACCGACACTGCATCCTCATCGCCACTCTCCACGACGACAGGGGTGTATCCTGCCTGGCACTGAGTTCGTCGCACGTACGCCTTCAGGAGGTTGGCATGATACAGGCGTTCCTGCCTCGCACGCGAATCCGATAGTCCCAGTCACTCACCCGACTGCAGACCACAAAGGGACCCTGCCAAGCAAGCTGTAACTTGTTCTTCTTTTGGGGCAGGAGAAGCAACACCTCTATCACCTGGCTCAAACCACCGTTCAACACTACGCCTGTCGTATAGAGCCTTGTACTTGGTTTTTGCAGATTGCAAATGTTGCTGAGCAAGCTGGCAAGTGTCAGCAATGCGGTTGCGCAGATCGACCACATAACGACTCTCCTCCTTAACAACAGGTTCCACATCGTCGTGGGTCCACATCTGCTTCAGGATGTTGGTGGGTCCTCGTACTGTTCTGCCATACAGGAGTTCGAATGGGGAAAACCGCATGCTTTCCTGTGGAACCTCCCTGTAGGCGAACAGTACAGCAGGAATAAAACGATCCCACTCACGAGGTTGGTCTGCACATAGGCGACGCAACATCTGCTTCAACGTCCCATTGAAGCGCTCGACAAGGCCATTGGCCTGCGCGGATAGGGTGACGTTGTCTCCTTGTGAACATTGAGCAGAGTGTTCACTTCCTGCATGATTTCGGACAGAAACTGGGTCCCCTGGTCCGAAAGGATCTCTTGGGCACGCCAGTGCGCGTCCAAATCTGCCATAGAGCTTCAGCCAAACAGTAGGGGCATCGATAGTCTAAGTGGGACAGCCTCTGGGTATCGAGTCGCGTAGTCTACCACTACCAAAATGTACGGTGACCGCGATCGGATGGTGGATTAATGGGTCCCCACCAGGTCAACCCCAACCTTGCTGAATGGCTCCCCAACCAGTGGCACTGACCCTAGGGGAACACGCTTCAAGCGACCCTTAGGCGTTGTCCGTTGGCAGACATCGCAACTGCGGCAGTACTGTCTAACCTGAGAATTCATCCCCGGCCAGAAGAAGTCTTGTCTTAACTCGCTCGAGAGTCCGCTTTGAGCCCATATGACCTGCCATAGGTGAATCATGGGCCTGCCGGAGAACAGATTTCTCTCAAGCTTTGGGGGACTACTAGCTGCTTGGCCACACGATCTGCCTGAGTGAAAACCCTAAAGAGGATCCCCTTGTGGAGCTTGAAGCTCACCTTGGCGTGTCGGGCAGACTGAGCGGGACGATCCACCATTGTCGCAGGCGTTGGACATCCAAGTCCCTGGCCTGAAGACGGATCATGGTAGCAGGATCGGCCCTGGCCAGAACCTCGTCAGAGATCGGCTGTAGAACGGGACGCAATTCCTGCTCCTGCTTCTTGGATTTGGCGCGCGTGGTAACTCCCACACACGCCTGTACGGGCAGATCCGTAGACACGGACTGACCTGCGTCCGTCCGCAAAGGTGATAGTATTCCCTATGAGAAGGGAATACATAGGTCGCTTCCACCGCGATGGCCCACACTTCGCCACAGAAGTAGGGGGTGGAGATAGAAATGAGTACAGAAGGACGGATGCAGGTAAAACCAGCCTCCAACCCGCACACATCATAACTGGCGCCCCGCTGAGCCTCAGGGGAAACCAAATCCTTGTCTACAAAGAGCGTTGATGCTCCCGAATCCCTGATGGTATCGACCAAGGAAGAACCAACAACAGAAAGAAACACTGGACACTCCGTACCACCAGAAGCTGGGATGGACCCCACGTTAGCCGAGGCACCAGGACGCTGGGAAGGACTAGACCCATGACTACCGGCGGCTCTAGGGCAATCTTTCCTAATGTGGCCGGGGCGACCACAAAGAAAACACAGTCGGGGTGCTGAAATCCCGATGAACTGCCTGCCTTGTTCAACCCGCTAGCAGTCGTCGGCGCCTTATTGCCACTAAATCTGTGGGGTCTTCCTGTCCGTATCTGGGCGATGCCCATAAGCTCTACGGGCTTCAGCAAATACCTCAGCGGTATGAATCGCAGCCGCGAAATCCTGTGGTGCTGTCTCGCCTATACGGATCCTCAACTCTGGGGACACAGTGTTGGTAAGCTGTTCGATGAGA
>JAFLJL010016370.1:0-23388 GCA_018398815.1 Conus ventricosus
GATCTAGAAACGCGCTAAAGACTTTATTATTTTCTCTCTGCATCCCGGATCTATAACCTCCCTTGGTGAAGACGAATCATCAGGGAAACCTGATCTACCTGGAGACCTTTCGACATGGTGGCGACGCCGAAGGTGATACAGCTCCCCTGTCTGTACAGTGTTCTTCCTTTTTCTTCTTCTTCCTTACAATCGATGTGGATACCACCGCCCAGCCGCTGAAACCCACGTAGGACTTCTAGATGATGAGAGCCGGGGTGGGGGGGGGGGGGGGGGGGGGGGAGAGAAAGTTTAAAGTTCACGTTTATAATTAAGAGAAAGGGCGGACCGAAGGTGATTTATTGTTCCAGGTCTGTAAGGCTGGGGAATAGAAGTCTTGGGAGTAGGGGGTTGGGGGGTTGGGAGGGGATGGGGGTAAGGCGGGGGTGGGGTGGGGAGGTAGATGGGTGAGGTTTGGGGTGGGGTGGGGGGTGGAGAGAGAGAGAGAGAGAGAGAGAGAGGGAGAGAGAGAAGAGAAGAGAAGGAAGAGAAGAGAGAGGAGAACTCGAACTGTTTGTTTGAACGAAGACAATGAAAATACAATGACATGCTTTATTGACAATACGAAAAAAAAAGCGAAGGACCCCGGTGGAAAAGGTTTAATCCCACGGCACAAAACGGGACAGAAATTTTGGGATATGTTTCCCTCAGCGAAAAAAATCAGAATGCATGCAAAATTCCCTTTGTGAACCCAAAGTGGTAAAAGGTAAACAGGGGGACAGTTTTTGACAATAGTTACACAACCCTTATCCCAAAGGGGTGTATGTGAATTTCCCCCACTTGTGTTCCCCAACTCTGCCTGAAACCCCGTAAAAAAAACAAGGTACCCAAGAAAAAGTTGAACAGTCCTAAAACTAGAAAATAAAAAAAGACCCAAAAACCTTTTCATCCAATAAACAATTCTGCTAATCACGATCAAACACAGCCTAATATTAGTTTTTTTTTTTTCCCCCCTAAATCAAAAAGCTTCCCCACAAACTTGCAAATCATTTTGCTGTCTCCCTTTTCAGAGGACAAAATCCCAAAAGGGTTTTTGGTTGCCCGAAAAAGGATTTTTAAAGGCGAACAACTTTTCTAAATTTGTTTACTCTGGGCATCTAAAAACGAAGTGCCCCTCGTTTTCAATTTTTTTGACCCGAGGCACATAGATACTTTCCGCATGCAAAAAACCATCTTTTTTTGTTTTTTAAACCCCCAGGCTTCTCTTCGAAACCCGGCTAAAACATCTCTAAAACGCTTACAAGAATTGTTTTGAGATAGTTCTCGCTTAAAAAGGATTTTTAAATCAAAAAATTTAAAAATCATATTGTCACCTTCTTCCAAAGTACTCCCATTTTTCATATAGCCGCAATCAACCTCTCTTTAAAACTCTGCCAAAAAAAAAAACTGACTTCGTCCCCAACCCGTCGAGTCTTCTACAATCCCAAAAGTTTTACAGTAGAACTCTCTTTATCTAAAATGCTTTGCCAGGGAGGAGAGGGGAGAGAGAGAGGAAGAGAGAGAGAGAGAGAGAGAGGGAGAGGGGAGAAAGGGAGAGAGAGAGAGAGAGGGGGAAAACGAACAACCCTTTTTTTTATGGGGGGAAAAAGAATGGACGATACAGTTTTCTTTTACTATCCCCCTCAAGAGGGAGAGGAGAGAGAGAGAGAGGAGAGAGAGGAGAGAGAGAAAAGGGGAGAGGGGAAAGAGAGGAGAGAGTATTTGCAAAACGGATAGGGATTCGTTTCAGTTTCAGTTTCAGTTTCATAAAGGAGGCGTCACTGCGTGCGGACTAGTTCATATACGTACCCCACCCGCTAAGTTTTGAGCCCCATTACGCATGTTGAAGCTGATGAATAAATAAATTTAACAACTGAGATGGGGCAATAAAAGAAGGGGGTCCGTGGCTTCGATAGCGGATGTCTGACCTAGCATTAGCGAACTCGCGGGTCAGCCTTGAGATCTAAAATTAAAATATGAAAATCTTGAATCTTTAGTGTGTAAATTCCCCCCCTCTCTCCCCCCTTCCCTCTCTCTTCTCTCTCTCTCTTCTCTCTCTTTTCTCCTCTCCTCTTCTCTCTCTTTTTTGTTGAGTACGGGGACGAAGTGGTGTATGTGGTGTGGTGTGTGTGTGTGTGTGTGTGTGTGTGTGTGTGTGTGTGTGTGTGTGTGTGTGGCGCGCGCGCGCGCAACCCCGGGGGCTGTTTTTGGTTGCTTTTCTGTAGATCAATTAAATTTGTTTTGAAAAACCCTTGACAGACAACCCCCTGACTTTGATTCATGATGAGTGAGGAGGGGTATACTTGAACGACCATTAGTTTTTTTCGACTGTTTTTTAAAGGGCTTTAAAATGTTCCGCAGGAGCAGACAGCAAACCGCTTGTTAAAAACAAGGGTTTAATGTGGAGACTGCCCTTGGGTTTCTCGTCCAGCCCCCGCCCAAAGACCCCTTTTCCCCGAAACTCTTTCCCAGGCATGCCCCCTCTGAAAGACATTGAGGCCCAAAGGGTCTTTTGGGCCGCGACATATTTGAAAAATAGACCTGAAATCGGAAAAGATTACCCAGACATTTTGGGCCCATGAATGCCCCCTGTATTTGTTAACCAATGCTAAAAAGAGACGTGCTAAGCGAATTGTTTTGAGTGGATGTCTGTCACGAGAGACTCCCACGCGTTGTCTGCCTTTTTTGTCGGTCTCGCTTTGTACACGATTTGGTTGAAGCGTTGAAAAGTACTGTGTGTGCCTGTTCACCACACACGACCAGATGTCTGTGACGGGCGGGGAAATTTCAACAGGAAGAAGGGATTTTTTTTTTTTTTTGGGCAATATCCCTTTCCTAAATATTTCATTTTCACATCATCATCACATTGATAATGAGACAATAAAAATAATAAAAATTTAAAAATAATAATAAAAATATAAAAATAACAAAATCATATCATATAACGATGCAATGATAATCATATTATTTATTTCTTTTTTTCTCTTTCATTTTTTTTCATTTATCTGTTTTCTTACCATTTTCTTTTCAGTTTCAAGATCTCCCTACTAGAGCCTGAGTCAAACCATTCATGGTTCAGGTGAAGATAGGATTTGAAACGATCGGTTCGTTTCTGTAAATGACAACAGCAATGCGACGCGACGCGACAAAAACAACAACAACAAAACAATAATAATAATAAAAATAAAATAATAATAAAAATAAAAATAATAATGCTGTGCTGCTTCTGCTGTGTGTGTGCTGTGATGATGATGATGTTGATGATGCTTTTGTTTTGCTACTGTTGTGCGCTGCTGGCTAAGATGTGATGATGATGATTTTCCAAAAGAACATATAATAAAAAATTCCCACCCCGTAAATTTTTTGCTTTCCCCTTCGCCCCTCGGCAAAAAAATCCCAAATCCCTTTTGGTGAAAATTTGCGTTTTTTTTTTGTTTTTTTTTTTTTTGTTTGTTTGTACTTTAATTGTCTTTAAGTCGAAGAGAAGCCGTGTTCAAAATAACCAACCTCGCCTGCGAGCTGGGTCGTGGTTCGCAAAACTGTGGGGGTTTAAAAGGGCTTGTTTGTTGCGGCTTGAAAACCCTTGTCCCCCCGGCGTCCATGGTGACCTGCTAGCTCAGAGAAGGTGAAAGGGCGGCAGTCCATGGTGACCGATTCAGTAGAGAAGGTGAAAACGGGGGCAGGAGGGGGGTGGGCACCGGCCCTTCCGTATGGTCCTTAGCCCCGGGGCCCTCCTGTAATTCACTGTCCCTCGGCCCAAAGGTAAGGGACTTTAACCTTTTTTTTAACTTTTTTTTTATCTCTCATCATCTTGTTGCTGTTTATTATTTTATTATTTTATTATTATTTTATTATTATTATTATTGTTTTTTTATTAGGGAGTTCCCTTTTCGGTGGGAGGTCTAAACCGAAACAAGTGCAGGTGTTTGGATTCTTTTTTTTTTTTTTTTTAATTTATCCGATACCCAATTATCTACCTTTATAAAAAAAAACCACCTAAATTTCGTTTTCGGAACTTTGAATGTTTGTTTTTTTGTTTTTTTGTTTGTTTGTTTGTTTTTCTGTTGTCTGTCTGTTGTTTGATTGTTTGTTTGCTCCCCCCCGTTTGTTATTTGTTTGTTTGCGTTTGGTTTTGTTGTTGTTCTTAAAACGTGCCGTTGACACGCCGTTCTGGGAGAAGTCCCCCCTGGACCCTTTCGATGCTTTAAGGGTTTCCCGGAGACGGACTTTGAAACGAACCAAAAAAAAAAAAAAAAAAAAAAAAACACACCCCAAATCTCTTCTAACCCCAGGCTCTCTCAAGGAGAGTTGAACCCCTAGTCCAGAAAACAAGCCAGTGTTGGCCCCCTTATTTTGGGTGTAACCCGACCTTTTTTTTTTTACCCAAACAAAAGGGAACCGTTGTTATTTAAAAAAAAAAAAAAAAATTAAAATGGTATTCACTCGCTGGCAGTAAATGTCAAAAGCGTCGGAGCCGGGAAGGTGCCCCCCAACATCCCCCCAACCCCCCTCTCCCATCTTCCCCCTTTGCCTGACACCCCTTCCCCCCCCCTCCCCTTCTTCCCTTCCCCTCCCCCCACCCCTTTTGTTTCCTGGGATTGAATTTCCTTGTCTCCTGCGCAATATATGAGTCACGTCATGTCATCAAATTCAGTCTCCTGCGCCAAAAATGACGACGTCATGTCATCGGTTATGCGCCCTATTGAGTACGTAAGTCAAGGTTTTCTACGCCATATATGCGTCACATGTCTCAGGTTAAATGCGCCCCTTATGATGTCACGTCATGTCATCGGTTCAGTTCGCGGATATATGGTCAGTTGTCATCAGGTTACTGTCTCCGCGCCCCAAAAAGATTCACGTCTGTCAGGGTTAAGTCCCTGCGCCTTATGACGCACGTTGCTCAGGTTACTGTTCCTGCGCCTACTAGTACGTCTGTCATAGGTTATTGCCATATTTATCATGTATGTATCGGTTACTGCGCCATTATGCGTACGTATGTCATAGGTTCAGTCTCCGCGCCATTATGATGTCAGTCATGTCATAGGTTCTGTCTCCTCGCCCTGTAGCGTACTCTGTCTCAGGTTTTCTGGTATTTTGAGTCACGTCATGTTTCCAGGTTTTGCGCAATTTTGATGTACGTATGTATCAGGTACGTCTCCTGGCCCCTTTTATGACGTCACCATGTCATAGGTTGCTGTCTCTGCGGCTATATGAGAGCATGTCATCGGTTTTCTGTTCCTGCGCCATATATGACGTCCCCTCATGTCACAGGTTACAGTTCCTGCGCATATATGATGTCCGTTGTCATCAGGTTACTGTCTCCTGGCCATTTGGGCGTCACGTATGTCATCAGGGTTTTGTCTTTGCGCCATATATGAGTCCGTATGTATCAGGTTACTGTCTCCTGCGCCATGTGAGTCCCCTCTGTCTCAGGTTCTTCTCCGCGTATATATGACGTCCCTCGTCATCAGGTTTTTGTCTCCTGCGCCATATTTGCGTCAGTCTGTCTGGTTTCTGTCTCCTGCGTATTATGACGTACGTATTTATCAGGTTTCTGTCCCTGCTCCATTTAGAGTCCGTCATGTCATCAGGTTTACTGGCCCTTATGAGTCAGTATGTCAGGGTTGCAGTCTTTGCGTCATATATGCTGTCACGTCATGTCTCAGGTTCTGCTCCTGGGGCCCATATATGACGTCAGTCATGTCATAGGTACTGGCCAATTGACTTTACGTCATGTCATCAGGTTATGTATCCTGCGCCTATTGCGTCACGTATCAGGGTTTCTGCGCCATTATGACGTCAGTAAAAAGTCATCGGTTACGGCCCTTTATGAGTCAGTCATGTCATCAGGTTCTGTCTCCGCGCCATATATGACGTCAGTCATGTCATCAGGTTCCCGTCTCCTGGCCATGTATGAGTCACGCTGTTTTAGGTGAGAAAAAAGGGTTTTTGAAAAAAAAAGTTGGTCTCCGTGTTATTGTTGCGTTCCTTGTCAGGGGTTTAACCGAAGTTTATTTTCCCGGATTTTTTCTGTGTAAAGGGAAGGGGGGCTTAGAAAAACTTTTCGCGCAAAGTTTTTTGGGGAGATCGTGACTAATTTATAGCCCGAAAGGTATGAAGGAAGCAATGGACGAATTCATTTTTCCGTAAGGGGTTAACAGTAAAAACCAACTATGATACGACGAAGGAGAATCGAATTCCTATTGTGGACAGCTCCGTGGGCTTAGCGCTGACTTAAAGGATTTCCAAGAGAGACTTAGTTCTAATCTCTCTTGGGTCCAGTCTGGCAACGAGTTCAAGGTCTTTAACTCCTGTAGATAATTCACCACTAAATCCTTAAAGAAAATCTCAGCAACAAAGTTCACTGTCACATCAGTTATTTCCACGCAATCAAATCGGAAGTTCTAGAACCACGGTGTGTCATAGCCAGTCAATCATTATGGAGAATTCTTAAAGTTTCAGAACTATGGCGTGGCACAACCAAATCAATGCATAAAACTTTTTTAAGGGATCGAGAACCACCACGTATAAAAGAAAGAGCTAATTCCTGTCCTTTTTGTGATGATTTGTGGAAAATACGAAACGTAAACGTTTATGTCACCACAAAGTCTTGATATTTCATGACAGTTTATCACTTGATAAATGATTGTTGATTGTAAAAGGTAACTTAACAGTGTTCATGTTCAGCAGAAAATTTATAATTATTTCGCTCAAAGAATCCTGGATTCGGCCTTCAATCCTGATCCGTACACCGAATCAAAATACAACAGGACACATCATTTGGGCCAGATTCCATCTTTCCACCAGATCAAGTTCAAATCTCTCAGAAAATTTAGCATAAGCTTGCTGACAGAAAAACAGAAACACACAGACGCAGGTGGAAATCACCTCCCTAATGGATGTCATAAACAAAGCCCCAGAAGACGAGAATGACAACAGAGAAAAGGACGAAAAGAGAGATGAGTCAGATGATCCAAAGGCAGAAACCAGAGATATAAGGAAACGAAAATATCAAAAAGTTCAAAAACAAAAGCAAAACCAAACAGGCGTCTGAACATTCGACAGGTTTCATCCGCGCACTCTTCTAGCAGCAACAACAGGATTGGTTCAGTGGTCGTGCACCTAGCATTTGTGGCAATCTTGATGGCACTCGGCAGTGAGTTCCACAGCCGTACAGAACTGGGATAAAAAGAATGTAAGTGGCTGTCAATCTTTGATGCAGGTATGGTATAACATTGACCGCCACTCCTGGTGCTACTTTTATTCAATACTAGTTGTTCCATTGGAATATCAATTACTTTAGCTCTGCCTTTGAAGAAGATGTTAAGTTTAATAAAAGCTCTTCTCTCTTCTAAGGGTTTCCATTCTAATCTCCTCATGTTCTTCCTAGTACACCCCAGTACGCTTAACTCGAGTAAGGGATAAGTCGAAGTTCGCATAACTCGACGTCTTTTTCATTTCCCGGCCGTTCGCGCTCTTTGTAAGACTAATTTTCAAACGGATATGTCGAAGTCGTGTATCTCGATTTTCATGTAACTCGAAGTGTTTTTCCACCTGTATTCACTGATAAGTCGAAGTCGAGAGAGAGAGAGAGAGAGAGAGAGAGAGAGAGATAATTTCTACTGTTGTTGCTGTTTGTATGATTAAATGTAACCATGAGTTTGTGTGACAGTGTAGGCCTATGTGCCTGTGTGTGCGGTCTCTCTCTCTCCCTCCTCTCCCTCCCCCACAGCACACCTGTAAAAAAGATAAAATTTCCCCCCAAAAAAGAACCTTGGATTTGGGTTCAATCCCTTCCGTTAAAGAACTTCTTTTCCCCACCGGTTTCCCCTTTTCTCCCCTTTTCCCCGGTTCTTCCTTTACCTAGCTTTGCCGGACCCGGCCCCGGGGTCCCTCCCAATTTTTTTTCAACGGAAAAGGGGTTTCCCCCACCCCCCCCCCAAAGGGGGCCCCCCCTTCAAAAATTTTAAAAAAAGAAAAAAGTCCCTCTCTTCAAGGGTTTTTCTCCCCCCTTCTTTTACCCCCAGCAAAATGAGATGTAAATTTTTTCCCGGTTTTATAGGGCCCCCGTAAGATTTAAAAATAAAGGAAAGTTTTTTTTTTTTTAATTTTGAGTTTTTTTTTCCCCTTTAATTTTAAAAATGTTTTTTAAAAGGGGGGGGGGAAAAAAAAACTCTTTTTTTGGGGTTATTAAAAATTTTTTTTTTTAAACCCATATTTTTTTTTTCCCCTTCCTTTTTTCTTCCCCCCCCCTTTTTTTTTTTTTTTCAAATTTATTTTTTTCAAAAAATTTTTTTCACCCAATTAAAAAAAAAAAAAAAAAAAAAGGGGTTTTTTAAAAAAAAAAAAAAACCAAAAAAAACCAAACCCACCCCCCCCCCCCCCCCCAAAAAAAACCCCCAAAACCAAAAACAAAAAAAACCCAAAAAAAAAAAAAAAACAAAAAAAAAAAATTTAAAAAAAACCCAAAAAAAAAAACAAAAAAAAAACCATGGGAAAATTTTTTAATTCGTGGGGGTTTAAAGGCTCCGAAAAACTTCTTTGGGCAAAGATAACTTTCCCCCAAAAACCTTGGTAAACTATATGAGGGATGGAATAATTTGTATTTACCGGGTAGGGAAAAGATGATTTTAAATTGCAAACAAGATCCCAAAAATTTCTTAAAGGGGTAAATGAAGGTTTAAAGTTTATGGTAAATTTAAAAAAATTTTTTGGGGTTTTGGGGGTGTTGAAAATCCTGGATGATTAAATTAAAAAAAAAGGACGTATCGTTTTAAAATCCCCAAACGAATCGAGAACAAGCTCAAACCCAGGACTAGAGCGTGTTAATATATGGATAAAAAAAGACATTTTAATATAAATTTTTTGGTTTTGGAAAAAGAATAGTTAAATAAAAGTTTGGTGGAAAAAATAAAGGAAAAATTAATTTTTTTGGAAGGAAATAGGTTGAGAAAATTTGATTTTAAAAGAGGTTTAAAAGGAGGGTTTTGGGGGTTTTGGGTTTTTGTGAAAAAGGGGTTGAATAGATGGGGGTGGGGGTGGGGGGATTTGGAAATGGTTTTAAAAAATTTTTAAAATGATTTAAAGGGAAATTTTTGGGGTTTGAATGGGAAATTTTAATAAATTTTGTAGGGAGGGGTTTTTATTTTAAAAAAAAGGAGAATTATAAATAAAAATTTGTGAATTTGCCAAAGAAAGAAAGAAATGGTAAAATGGGGGGAAAAAAGAAATTTAACCCTTTCCCGGGGGCCTGGAAACACTGAAAAACAGGGGATCGGTTAAGCCACCACCCATCAAAATGTTTTTAAAAAAGGGCGGGTTTGTGCCACCTCTTCCCCAGTGTTCCAATGCATGTTCCAGCATGAAGATGCGAGCCCGGAATTTTTGGATGTAAATAAAATTGGGGGGTTAATTTAAATTGTGGGGTAAAAGAGTGGGGGCCCCAAAGAAAATAAAAGAAAGGGAAATGATTAAAAGAAGTATGAATTTGGTTTTGAAATGATGATGTGGGGAAAGGTGTAAAAAAGATATGTTTTTTGAAAATAAATTATGTAAAAACCGGGGGTCCCGATCTCCGGGAAAATTCCACGATTTTACAGAGATCTCAACAGACATGTGAAAATGTTATGAGTCAAACTAAAAATCGATCATTTTTTGGAAGGAAGTAAAAGAGAGAGGGGGGTAGGAGGAAAGCGAAAAATGCCAGATGGAAGTGAGAGAAAATGGTGTGAGAACAGGGAGTAAAAATAAAAAACTAAAGCAAGGCCAAAAGAAACAAGAAAGTACTGTGGGGGAAAACAAAGACTGGGAGAAAAAGAGAAAGGGAGAAACGGGACATAGGGAGAGTGGGGAGCTGTGGAAAAAAAGGAGAAACAGACAAAGAGGAATGGGAGACTGGGGAAAAAAGGAAAAACAGACACAGGAAGTGAAGGAGACGGGGAAAGAAAGGAAAACAACACAGAGGAGGGGAAAGGGAACTGGGAAAAAAAGGGAAAACCGACATAAGGGGAATGCCCCGAGAGAATGAGGAGACTGTGGAAAGAGGAGAAAGAGACGTAAAAGGGGGTCGAAGGAAACGGGAGGAAATAGGGGACAAGAGAGTTTTTGTCACGGCGTCAAATGGGGCCCTGGAAGAATTCGCCCCAACAAATGCTACGGCGGCGCGCAATGGCACGGCTTGGTCTCCCCGGGCCCGCATTTTGCCAAACAAAAAGCAGGCAGCCCACACCCCCAAAGAGTCACAATTATTGGGGAGGCAACTGTCTTTTATCGTCCTTTGTTTTTAAAGTGTGTGGGCACAAGACTTCCACAAAAAAAATTCGAGCACAAATCGTAGTTTTTTGCCGTACATCTGAGCCTTTCCCCCAGATACTTGGAAAAAATCTTGAAAATTTTCTCAATGAGAACACACTGGGCGGGTCATGGGGCTCGACGGGGAGATTTTGGCAGCTCCCCAGATGCAAAAACAGTTTTGGTTACACAGCTGCTCTCCAATAAACGGATGGGTTGTTTTACAACCCTTTTTCCCCGGGGCCTCTATCATTTCGCGAAGAAAAATCTACATCAGAAATCCTGAACACTTGAAGATTTTTTGTGTGCTTGAATTTGACCACAAAGTCTTTTTTCGGAATTTGGGTGGCTTTACATCTTTTGGGTTTGATTATGTTTTCAGTTTACATTTGATGAAGTTAAAAAACCCAATGGGCCTTTTTTTATGGCTTTTTTGTTTTAGTTTTTACTTTTATTTGTTTTATTTTTCCTTTTAAATTCCCTTTTAAATTAGTTTAGATATGATTTTTGGACGGTCGCACACACTAAAACGAAAAAAAAGTAGGGGGACATTAAAACAAAACATTTTTGGTTGTTTTTTACAATTAAAAATTTTCCCTTTACCCATAATTTAATGACAATAAAACCGTTAACGCCCAAAGGGCAGTCTTATTTTCCCCCGGAGTTCTTCTGTTTTGTTTGAAACTCCCCTTCTCCCCCCGGGTTGTTTCTTTTTTCCGTTGAGAATATGATTTTTGGGCAGTTCCTTTTCATCAATCTTTTGGGGTTTCACTTTTAGATTACAGAACATCTTCAAAACTATTTTTAAAAAAACGCCCTCCCTGCCCTAAACTTGATTCCCTTTGGAAGTCGCGTTTTTTTCAGTCCTGTCTCAAATTTTGTTCATGAACCTGGGGGGGATGTGTGGTGGGTGTGAAAGGTGTGTTGTGGTGTTGGTGTGGGGGGTTTGTGGGGTGTATGTTTTGTGGCCGCGTGCCTTTGCGTGTGTGCATGGTGCGTGGTGGGGGCCGCGCGCGTGTGTGGTGTGGTGGGGTTTGTGTTTTTGATTTTTTTTTTAATCCTGTACCTCTTATCAAAACAGATGGACATGACGCGTGGGTCTGCACAAACTTTTTTTTTTTTTTTTTTTAAATGTTTGTAAAATGTGCTGAAACAAACTTTAAAGTCAGTGGACTCATTTTGCACGGTTTAATTTGCGCCATTTTGATGTTTAGGAATGTTAAGTAAACAAAGCTTTTTGCTTTAACGAAAAAGTTTTAAATGGATGCAAGGGAATGAAAGAAATCTTTGATTTTAAGGGTTTGGGAAGGGGAGTTTCTAGGGAAACAATTAGAATTTTTTGACAGTGAAGCGTTCATATCGTCTCAATAATGTTTTCATTCATTCGGGATTTTCATTACAAGAAGCCCCCTTTTTAATTTAAAAAAGATTTTTTTGTTTTTAATGTAATTGCTAAACCGATAAAAGATTTACTCTGTGTGATCTTTTTCCCGTTTGATTATTTAGACAAAACAATTTTCAACGGTTTGAGACAAAAAATATTTGGTTGTAGGCTAAGGGTTGGGGTTTGCCGAAAAAAAGGGTTAATTTTAATTTTTTATTTTCTTTTATTTTTTTTTTAGTTTTTTTTAAAAATTTACTTGCTTGTTTTTAGCATTTTTAATGAGAAAAAAAAAGATTTTTTGGCTTTGGATTCAACACGTCAACTTTCAAGGGCAAGGTTTTGGTTCGTCTTTTCAAATGCCCTTTTTTCCCAAATTTATGATGTTGTTTTTAAAAAAAAGTGTTAATGTTTTTTGTTGAAGGATAAAAAAGGTTTTTTCGGTTTGTTTTTAGTTTTTTTTTGTTTTTGTTTTGTTTTAAATCGGTTGAAATATAAAGGGGAAAAAACCCCCCAAAAGGGAATGCAAAAAAAAGGGGGAAAAAACCCTTTTTTTAAGAAGAGGAAGAGAGGTGGAAGAGAGAGAAAAGGGGAGAGAGAAGAGAGAGGAGACACCCCCCTTCACTTCCAACCCTTCTCTCTCTTTCTTCTCTCCCCTCCCTCCTCTCTCCTCTCATACCCATCCCGCATTTCCCCTTCCCCCGCCCCCCCCCCCCCCACATATGAAAGCTAACAAGGAGTCGGCTAACACACACACACACACACACCCACACACAACACACACATTGCCCGTCTATAATGGAAATTCCGGAGAAAAAGTTACAAAAATCGACGTGCTTCTCTAAAAAACAGTAAATCGAGATATCCGTGACAAACGGGTAGTCGAAGTACGCATAACTGACGCAAAATCGTTTCCCCGGAGGTCGACTTTTTGCGTACTCGACTGTATTCCCCTTTCCCTAGTTTTTCCCCTTTCGAACCGGCTCTCTCTTCTGAACTTTTCAAGGGGTTTTCAATGTCCTTTAGATGGTAAGGACCCAAACTGAAAACATTTCCCGTACTGGCTAACCATGTTTTTTTAGCGTGTTTTTAAACCTTTTTTTTGGGGAGTCTTTATATTCCCGTAAAGAAAGCAAATGTTTTTTGCTTTCACTACAATTGTAATGTTCTTTTCCCTTTGAGACGATAACTATAATCAGCCTAAATATTTTTCAGCATTAGTTTCTTTTAAAAAATAAGGATAAATAATTAAACTTGGTGGGTTTGTTCATATACGCAACACTTGGCACTTTGGGGAAGAAATTATTTTCCAAGTTCTTTCCCACCTTGAAAGCTTTTAACTTCTTTTAAATGCGGAAAAAATTTTTGCTTGATGTTTTTAAACAAAACGTCAAAGCAAAAAAGCCTTTTAGTATTCCAGGGAGGATTTTTATTAAAATTTTTATAAATTTAAAAAAAACAAGGGCCCAGAAAGTTCCCCCTTCTTCTTTTTTCTTCTTTCTTCTTCTTTTCTCTTCTTCATCAAATTTTCTCTTCTTCTTCTTCTCGTTTCCATTCACACGCGGAACCGGTTCGTTCCAGAAATCCGTGGGCTTTTCCCAGGACGCCCCCCGGCCACAGCTTTTCCTTGACGGTGGTAGGCTCTGGGCCCCAGCTCTTCCTCAGCCGTCGGAAGTTCCCCCTTTCCGTAGTAGGGGGGGGGTCCTGTTCAGCCCCTCCACAAGGCAATTGGGATTGCACAAAACCCTTGAGTTTTTGAAAAGGAGGGTTTTTTTAGTCGTGTGCCCGTCGCAGCCTGAAAAGGTACCTGACCCCGGGTTTTTGCAAACATGGGGGCTGTCATTCTGTGCCCGGAGTTCGAAACAGAGTTTGGTAATGGCATTCACTCGCAAGGGTTACCGGGGTTTTCTTCCGCTTTTTGCGGGGCCCCCGTTGGCCAACTATTTCTTTTTGTTTCCCTCAAGCCCCCAGGGGGGGTCCACTGAAACACGTTTTAAGACTTTGATTTGTCAGTGCCTTCTTCATGAGGGTCCTGTCCTGTTTAGGGTTGAAAACAGACGGCGTCATTTTAAAAAACAACCCGGATGTTGTGGTTCCTTGTGGGGGATGGGGGTGCTGCCTGTGTGAGAGCGTCAACTTCCGCCTTTTATTGGAAAAAGAAGGCCGCTGAGCGCCTCTTCTGCCGTTCTCCACTGGGGGATTGGGGTGGCCCCGGTCCCCCATTTTTTAAAGGCATTGGGGGCAGAGCCCTCTTGTATACCCGATCCAGAAACTGCGGGGGACTTTTTTCCAAAATGCCAGGTTAGGGTCTTCAGCACTTTGGGCACTGGTCCCCTTACTGTTTAAAAGGGGGAAAGGTTTTTTTAAAGTGATGTTGTTTTCTTGTCTTCCCCGGTGGGCGCAAGGGAGAAGGGGAAAGGGGTATGACCGTTTTGGAGGATATCTTGGTATTTTTGGGTCGGGCCCAACTCCACAGCAAAGCTTGTTTTTTTAGCCTGCGTGAGGTGGTGCTTGGAGTCGGCTTTTATTGGGGGGTTTTGTGACCCTGAACTTGTTGGGCCCGGGCATTGCCTTTTTCTGTCTCCTGCGGGAGCGGTGGAAGCTTTAGTTTTCCCTCTTTTGAATTGGCGTGGGCTTTAGGCCCATAAGAAGCAGTGCCTGGGTTTTTTACTTTTTCCAGGTCTGCAGGGGTGTCTTGGGAGTGCATCCAAACGTGGAACCCCTACTCAAGGGGTGGTCTTACTGAACCCTGGGGACACTGACTTCAGGATCTGCATTGCGCCCCATGTGGTTTTCCCGCCATTTCCTTTATGTTCAGCTTCCTTTGGCTTTCCCCCCTGCCTGGTTGATATGAGGTTCCAGGTCATTCTCTTTTCAAAGGTAAACCAAGGGATGTTTGCTGGTCTCATACCCTTTGTGGGCTTTCCGGGGGGTATTTCCGGTTGGCTTTTTGGGAAAGCGGAAAAGAGGCAGTTGTTCTCCCTGTTGATAGTTACCACCAGCTTTTAGCCCATGCGCAACATTTCCCCGGGCGATCCGCATCCCATAAAGTTTTTTGTTTTTATACTCCACACACCAAGCACCAGGGGTCTGCTATAGCCCGCGTGGACACCTCTTGGAGTTTGCTACAATGTCGTTGAAAAGAGTATGAAAAAAAGGGGGAGGACCCTCCCGGGGGAAATCCCCCGTCCGCAACACCTTTTTGGCCCCAGCGGGGCCCTCTACCCACACCTTGGCTCTTCGGTTGTGTAGGTAACTTGGCCACTGAAACATATTTCCACTGATGCCGCAAGCAGAAGCTCACCGGAGCCGTCTTCCAACCTTGTCAAACGCTTTTGTAGGTTTAAAAAAAACCCCCCAGGGGTGCCTTTTGGGCCCGGAAAACATCCCCCTAGACCCCGGGGAGGTGGTGGTTTGGTCTTCGTACTTTTTTAAATGTCTGAACCAGCTTTCCTCAACAATGTTCCCCTGTCTCCATAAAAATTGGCGCTGGTTATAATTTTTCCCGGTTTACAGACACAGCTTTAGAGATGGGGCGGGCTTTGGGGTTACTTTGTTTGCCGTTTTAGGATGGGTACATTAGGTCTCCACCTGTGGGGAACCCGCCTGTTCCAGGAGATTTAAAATTTTCCCCAAATTCGAAGCGCGATGTTTCCCTAAGTGTTAAGATTTTAAGTTTTGGTGCAGGTCCCGGAGACTCTTTTTTCAATTTTTTATGGCCTTCTTAATTTCCGCCCAAACTGAAATTTGTATGCATGGCATTGGACCTCTTTTTTTTCCCGCTCTTCTTTCCCTCTTTTGCGATCTCTTTCTGTGGTGCTGGCATGTTGAAAAAACTCCTTTCGCGTAAGCTTTGCAAAGTTGTTTGGTGCGGCCCTTCCCGGGGAAGTGGTTTCCTATCATCTAGGGTGATCTTTGGCCACTGGTGCTTTTTCTTTAGGGCCTTTTTCAATTTCCCCAAAAATTTTTTGGTCTTTCCCATGTTTAGGCTTTCTTTTTCCCCTTCCAACTTCTTCTTTTTCTTCCCCAACTTTTTCCGCAAGAATTTTTCTTTTTTTCTTGGGGTTGATGTTATTCCCTGGTGGGATCGGTTTCAGCCTCTACCTGCTTTTGGAGGGGTCAGTGTTCGTATCACCCTCCCGTAGGGGGGGAGTCTTTTCTTTTTTTCCCCTTTGGTTTGACTCCTTGGGGGCCGGAACGTGGGGTTGAAAATTTTGACTCATTTTTTGTGTTCCCCCCTCAACAACTAGTTTTGTCAGCTTTGGGCTTGCGAACAAGACTGGCCTCTTTTTAGTTCCATCGGGGAGTTTGGGTTCCTTTTGCTTTAGCCTCATGAAGGACAACTGGGGGATGGGCATGCTCCAAATTTTTTTCTTCCAAACCCTTTTTTGAAACTTTTTGGATGTCGTCGGTGCAGAAAACCAGGTTGGATGGTGGGTGCCCGGGGGGGTAAAGGTTTTGTATCAGGGATCTTTACAAGAAAAGGTGGTTTCTCTTGCCAAGCTTCAAACCCTTTTTCTGTTTTCAATTTGTTTATCCCCCAAAACCCGGGAGGGTGTTTGGGCTCCAGTGATGAGGAAGCCGCGTTGGCCCGGATTTTTTTCAGGACGCATTGTCATCAGGGCGTAATAAAGCGATGTTTTTGTGCTGTCTTGGGTGACCACCTTTCTTTTATGTATCCGCTTCACCCTTTTTTTTTATTTGGAGGCGTTGAGTTATTTCTCACCCGGGCAAATCCCCCCTTTGTTTCCCTTTTTCGCCCGGAAACCGGTACCCCTTTATCTTAACGGCTTCCCCTCTTCAGGTTGGGTTTCCTTTTACCAGATGTGATGTGTTTTCTGAGGGTGTTTTGTTCTTTTTTTGTTTCTGACCCCTTCCTTTTCCCGCATGATGTTGATTGGGGTCTCCCTGTTTTTTCTGGGTTGTGGCCGTCGCTCTCCTTGCTTTTCCCCCCCGGCTCCCAGAGCAAACGAAGGGGCCTCCCGTGGAAGGGGGCCCCTTGAGGGAAAGCCCCCACGGCCTGCCGGGGGGGCCCCACAGGGCAGCACCATCCGTTAAATCGGTTTTTCCCCGTGCATCCTAGGGCGAAGTGCGGGTTTGGTTTTGTTAGAGTGCGCCCCCTGTTTGGGCCCAAAACCCTCCGGGGGTTCAGCACTCACTGGACAGGAAGTACTGGGCTTCACTTACCATAGCGACAAAAAATTTACCGAGGGGCTTCATATCATCATCTGCCTATAACACATCATCCTTTACCCCATCATCTCCTTTTTCTTTTCTTTTCTTCTTCTTTTTCTTCCACCCGCACGAATATCCCCAGGCGGCAGGGGGGGGGAGGTGGGGGAGGGGGGAGTCCAGATGAAATTTTCAATTAATCCCAGAATAAACAAACAAGCGGAAGAAAAGAGGAGAGGAGGGAGGGGGGGAGTGAGGGAGAGAGAAGGGGGCGTGGAGGAAGAAGGTACCCAAAATCCCCCCCCCCCTCTTATTATCTCCCTTCCCCCCCTTTTTTCCCCTTCACCCCCCCCTACCCCCCCCCCCCCCCCCTCTCCCTGCCGGCCCCGGGGGGAAAGAAAACCCCCCGAGTTAGACATTCTTTCTCCCCTGCGTCTATCCGGTTTACTGGCTACTTTTGGCCGGGGGCGGACTCCCCCGAGTGAGTGACATTGCCCCGGAGGCAACGGGAATTAAAACACGCCCCCCGCCCCTGCGGCCCCGGGCCTTGGGCCTCCCCCCTCCCACCTTCCCCCCCCACCCCCCCCCCCCCCACCCCCCCCCCCCAAACCGCCACCCCACCCCCCCACCCCACAACCGCACCCGCACCCGCCACCCCCCCCCCATTCCTGACGCTTCCCCTCCCCCTTTGAGCCTGGCTCCGCTTAATTGGGGTGCCAATGTTTTTGTCTGTTGCGTTTTTTGTCTGCTTCTGTGGGCGGTGGGCGGGCGGTCGGTGGCATCTTCAAGGGGAAAGAGGTTTAAAACCAAAAAAAAAAGGGGGGGGGGGGGGGGGGGGGGGGGGAAAGGGGGGGGGGTTAAAAGGGGTTGGGTTTTTTTATTTTTTTAGGGGTGTTTTTTTTTTTTTTTAGGGGGGGGAATTTTAAAAACCAGAAATTTCGAGTTTCCCGTGACAAACGGTTTCGTCGAAGTACGCATAACTCGACGCAAATCGTTTCCCCGGAGCTTTCCGACTTAAGCGTACTCGACTGTTTTCCCCCTTTTCCCTCTATGTGGTTCCCTGTTACGAACCGTGCTGCTCTCTTCTGAATCTTTTCGGGGTTTATCAATGTCCTTTTAGATGGAAAGGATCCCAAACTGAGAAACCATATTCCAGTACTGGTCTAACCATGTTTTGTAGCAGTCGTCTTTAACCTTTTGGGGGCAGTCATTGATATTCCGTATAAAAAGCTAAGATGTTATTTGCTTTTACATACTAAATTGAAATGTTCTTTCCATTTGAGACGACTATCTATAATCACGCCTAAAATATTTTGCAGCATTAGTTTCTTTAAGAATAGTATTTGGATAGAATAATCTTATCTAATTGGTGAGCGTTTGTTACATAAAACGCAACACTTGGCACTTTTGGGGATAAAAATTCCATTTTCCAAGTTCTTTCCCACTCTTGTAAAGCTTTAGATCTTCTTGTAGAATGCGTGGTATCATTCTTGCTTCTGATTTTTCTATTTTACTAAGCTGTCATCTGCAAAAAGCCTTATAGTAGTTCCAGGAGAGAGATTTCTACTTATGTAATTTATATAAATTTAAAAAAAACAAGGGCTCCAGAACAGTTCCCTTCTTCTTCTTCTTTCTTCTTCTTCTTTCTTCTTCTTCTTCTTCTTCTTCTTCATCATCATTCTTCTTCTTCTTCTTCTCGTTGCCATTCACACGCGGAGACCGGTTCGTTCCAGAAATGCCGTGGTCTTCTCTGGGGACGCCACCGTGCCGTACAGCTGTCCTTGACGGTGGTAGGCTCTGGCCACAGCTCTTCTCTCAGCCGTCGGAAGTTCCCCCCTTCCTGTAGTATGTGGGGCGTGTCCTGTTCAGCCTCTCCACAAGGACACATTGGGGTGGCACAACCTTGAGTTTCGAATGGAGGTGTTTATTTAGTCTGTTGTGCCCTGTTCGCAGCCTGAAGATGGTGACCTGCTCTGGTCTTGCAAGCAGGTGGAGGCTGTCATTCTGTGCCGGAGTTCGAAACAGAGCTTTGGTAATGGCATTCAGCTCTGCAAGGGTTCCCGCGTTATCTTCCTGCTCTTTTGCGGCGCCTGTTTGGCCATCTCACTGCTTTTTCGTTTCCCTCAATGCCGCAGTGTGAGGGGATCCACTGAAGCACTGTTCGAAGACTCTTGTTTGTTGTTCAGTGCCTTCTTCATGGAGGGTAGCCTGTCACTGTTGTAGCTTGAAGGACAGACAGAGCGTCTATTAGAAAGACAACCTGGATGTTGTGGTCTGCTCTTGTGGCGTGGTGTGTGCTGCCTGTGTGGAGCGTCAACTTCGCCTTGTAGTTGGTACAATGAAGGCCTGTCTGTAGCGCCTCTTCTGTCCGTTCTCCACGGGGGTTTTGGGGAAAGAGCCCCCGGCTCCTCCATTTTTAACGGCATTGGTGGCAGAGCCGTCTGTGTATCCCCTGATCCAGGAATCTGGGGGGTATTTTTCTTCCAACATTGCCAGTGTTAGGGTCTTCAGCACTTGGTCATCATGGTCACCCTTACTGTTGATATGGGGAATGGTTGTGATGAAGTGATGTTGTTTTCTCTGTCTTCCAGGGGTGCGTAAAAGGGAGAAGGAAGGGGAAATGACCTGTTTTGGGAGGATAATCTTGGTATTTTTGGGTCAGGGCCCTAGACTCCACAGCAAAGCTTGATCTTTTTAGCCTGCGTGGGATGGTGCTTGGAGTCGGCTTTCATTGGGTGGTTCTGTGAGCACCTGAACCTTTTTGGGCCGGGGTCATTCCCTTTTGCTGTCTCCTCCCTGGGAGCGGGGGAAAATGCTTGATGTTTCTTCCATCTTCTGAATTGGCGTGGTCTTCATGGCACCAGTAATGATACGCAGTCCCGGGTTTTTGGGACTTTGTCCGGGGTCTGCAGGTGTGTCTTGGCAGCTGTCATCCAAGACGTGGACCCGTACTAAAGGTGTGGTCTTAACTGAACCCTGGTACACTGACTTCAGGATCTTGTCAGTTGCGCCCCATGTGGTTCCACCCAGTTTCCTCATTATGTTCAGCTTCCTTCTGGCTTTCCCCTCTGCCTGGTTGATATGAGGTTCCAGGTCATTCTCTTGTCAAAGGTACACCAAGGTATGTTTGCGGGTCTTCATACCTTAGTGTGGCGTTTCCTAGGGTGAGTTTTCCAGGCTTGGCTTTGGGATAGCGTGAAAAGAGTGGCAGTTGACTTCTCCCTGTTGATAGTTACGCACCAGCTTTCAGCCCATGCTGCAACATTCTCCAGGGCGATCCGCATCCTATAAGTTGCTGTTGTTGCATACTCTTCACAGCACCAGAGCACCAGGTCGTCTGCATATAGCGCCGCGGGGAAACACCTCTTGGTAGTTCTGCTACAATGTCGTTGATAAAGAGTATGAACAAAGAGGGGGAGAGGACGCCTCCCGGGGAACTCCCTGTCTCGCAACCCCTTTTTGGCCACGCGGCCGTCTACCGCACTCTGGCTCTTGGGTTGTGTAGGTACGACTTGGTCCACTGATACATATTTTCCATGATGCCGCAACGCAGAAGCTTTACCAGGAGACGTCTTTCCAGACCTTGTCAAACGCTTTCTGTAGGTCAAAAAAGACCGCCAGGGCTGCCTTCTGGGCCCGGAAAGCATTTCCCCAGACCCGAGAGGTGTGTGGTTTGGTCTTCGGTAAATTTTATAATGTCTGAACCAGCTTGCTCAGGGACAATGATGCTCTCTGGTCTCCAGGTAAAGTTGAAGGCGCTGGTTGATAATGTTGTTCCAGGGTCTTACAGACACAGCTTGTTAGACTGATGGGACGGTAGCTTTGGGCTTACTTTTGTCTTGCCACGTTTGAGGATGGGTATCATTATGGTTCTCGCCAGCACTGTGGAACCTGGCCTTGCTTCCCTGAGATTGAATATGTCCACAATTTCTGAAGCGCGATGTTTCCTAAGTGTTGAAGCATTTCATTCGTTAAAGGTGTCAGGTCCCGGAGACTTCTTTTTCTTTAACTTCTTATGGCCTTCTTCATTTCCGCCAAGCTGATGTTAGTATGCATGGCATCTGGTACCTCTTTCTTTCCTGCTCTTCTTTCCTCTCTTCTTGTCGTATCTCTTTCTGCTGGTGCTGGCTAATGTTGATGTTACTCTCTGCAGCGTAAGCTCTTGCAAAGTTGTTGGCTGCGGCCCTTCCTGTAAGTGTGTTTCCTTCATCATCTAGGGTGATCTTCTGGCCACTGGGCTTTCTTTTATTCAGGGCCTTTGTCAATTTCCAAAGCTTTGTTTGTCTTTCTCCATGTTTAGGCTTGCTGTTTTCCCCTCTCCAACTTCTTCTTTTTGCTCTCTAACTAGTCCGCAAGAATTTTGCTTTTTTTCTTGGAGTTTGATGTTATTCTCCTGGCTGGGATCGGTTTCAGCCTCTATCCTTGTTCTGTGAGAGCGTCATGTGTCTTCTGTAGCTCACTCGTCCAGTAGGGGTGTAGTCTTTTCTTTTTCCTCTTGGTTTGCACTCCTTGGCTGCCTGGGAACGCTGGTGTTGAATTCTTTGACTACATTGTTGATGTTCCTCCCTTTAACTAAATATGCTTCTTGTCAGCTCGTTGGTGCGTGTGCTGAACAAGCCCCACTGTGCCTTCTTGTAGTTCCATCGCGGAATGTTGTGGCTGTCCTGTGCTTTAGCACTCATAGTAAGGACAACTGGGCGATGGTCACTGCCTCCAAGTTGTTCTTCCCAAACCCTTTTTTCTGATCTTTTTGTGGATGTCGTCGGTGCAGAAAGCCAGGTCTGGAGTCGTGGGGGTGTGCCAGCGGCGGGAGTAGAAGGTATGTGTATCATTGGGATCATTGACAAGAAAGAGGTGGTGTTCATCTTGCCAAGCTTCAACTTCTTCTCCTCTGTTGCAATGTTGTTATATCCCCAACTCTGGGACGGCTTTGAAGTCTCCGTGATGAGGAAGCCGCTGTCTGGACCTGGATTGTGTCAAGGGACAGCATCTTGTCATCAGGGCAGTAATAATTGACGATGTTGATTGTGCTGTCTTGGTGACCACCTTGACTTTATGTATTTGCTTCACCAGTGAATTTCTTTACTCGGAGGCGTTGATGTTATTTCTCACCAGTGTCATTACTCCTCCTTTTTTCTCCCTTTCGTCCGTTCGGAAACACCCGGTAGCCTCTGATCTTAAAAGGCTTTCCCTTTGCGGTTGTTTCCTGTTACAGCAGATGTTGATGCTGTTTTCATGAAAGGAAGTGTTCTAGTTCTTCTTTCTTGTTGCTGACCCCTTCTGCATTCCACTGCATGATGTTGATGTCGGGGGTCTCCCGTTCTTTCTGGGGTTTTTGGCCAGTCGCTCTCCTTGCTTGTCCCCTGGCTCCACAGAGCAAGACGAAGGGACCTCCAGTAGCGAAGGTGGGCTCCTTGAGGCCAAGAGCCCGGCACTGCACCGCCTGGGGGGACCTCACAGGGCGAGCACCACTCGGTTAAATCGGTTTCCCGGTCATCATAGGGCGAAGTGCGTGGTGTTGTGGTTTGTTAGAGTGCGCCATGTTGGCCCAACACCTCCGGCTCAGCACTCAGCTGTGACAGGTAGTACTGGGCTTCAGCTTACCAGTAGCAGATCTATTTATCTGACCTGGGCGGGGCTTCATCATCATCATCTGCATAATAATCATCATCATCACATCACATCAATCATCATTTATCTTCTTCTTCTTCCCTTTTTCTTCTCTTTTCTTCTTCACACGCACGCACACTCATTTCCCCAGGCGGGCAGGCGGGGGAGGTTGGGGGAGGGGGGAGTCCCTAGATTAGAATTTATCAATTAATCCCGAGAAGTAACAAGACAAGCGGAAGTAACGAGGAGAGGGAGGGAGGGAGGGGGTGAGGGAGGGAAGGGTGGGGATGGAGGAAGAAGGTACCAACTCCTCCCGCTCCCCCCTCTCTTATTATCTCCCTTCCCTCCTCTTCTTCTACACCCTTCACCCTCCCTACCCCCCCCCCCCCCCCCTCAAACCCCTGCCGGCCCCTGGTGGGAAAGAAAACCCCCAGAGGTTAGACATTTCGTTTACTCCGCTGCGTCGTATCCGGTTTCAACTGGCTACGTTTTGGCGCGGCGGCGGACTCCCCTGGAGTGAGTGACATTTCGCCCCTGGAGGCAACGTAATTAACCCCCCCCCCGCGTGCGAACCACGGGCGCAAATGGCCGGCCCCCCCCCCCCCCCCCCTTCCCCACCCCCCCACCCACCCACCCCCCTCCCACCGCCACCCCTCACCCCCCCCCAACCGCACCCGCACCACCACCCACCCCCTCACTCCTGACCTTCCCCTCCCCATCGAGCCTGGTCCGCGAAATTGGGCTGCCATTTTTCTGTCTGTCGCGTCGTTTTTCTCGCTTCTGCCGGTCGTCGGTCGGTCGGTCGGCATTGTCAAGGGGAAGAGAGG
This sequence comes from Conus ventricosus, assembly GCA_018398815.1. Taxonomy (NCBI): domain Eukaryota; kingdom Metazoa; phylum Mollusca; class Gastropoda; order Neogastropoda; family Conidae; genus Conus; species Conus ventricosus. Next base: position 23,296 of record JAFLJL010016370.1, read on the forward strand.
GTTTAAAAAACAAAACAAGGAGGGGTGTAGGTTGTGTTTTTAGGGGGGGGGGGGGGGGGGGGGGGGAAAAAGGGGGGGGGGTTGGGGGTGGGG
>JAFLJL010016370.1:29388-36469 GCA_018398815.1 Conus ventricosus
GTGTTCCAGGCACTGGTTCAAACAGTAAACTGGAATTCCTGCAATGCCAAAGACCATCATAATAACCTGCTGTTCTTAGTCTTTGACGATTTCAAGAACGTCAGTGGCCAAATGGTCAGTCTGTAACTGAAACTTTCTTCCAGTCAAGAACCTGGCGAACTTCTCACATGCCCATACAATAGCCAAGCACTCTCTCGACAACCTCTTTTTTTTTTTGCAAACGGCAGGGGTATGGCGGTTCGCACTGGTATTTCAGAAGTTAACTGAATACTATGGGTTCAATACCAGTTACTGTACCAGGGGTATCCGTCAACACATCCTGAAAGTCTTTCAAAATGTCTTTGAGCTGTTCTGTTGACTTGTAGACAAATCATTCGACAGAACCACATCCTCATAGTTTTCACCTTTGAAGACAGAATAGGAAGGGTACAACATCATCTGCACTGGTAGATGTTAACACTCCTACATTTGCTGTTTTCATAACCTTTGATCTGTCCCTGTACGTTACAATTGGGTACAAATTCATCACTGATAATGTCTGTCATGCTGACATCAGTTTCTGACATAGGACATATCCACTCAACCGACTGGTTGATGGCAACATTTGTACGTTCAACATACTTCTTCAACATGTTCACATGAAATACCTTCTCAGTGTTTGCCATTTTGATCTTATAATTTACTTCAGAAAGTTTTTCGACCACCTGAAAAGGACCCTTCCACATAACACGAAGCTGTTATGTTCACAGTGAGTAATACAAGGACTTTATCCCCTACACTAAAGGAACGTGCCTTTGCTTTTCTGTCTGCAAAGACCTTGTACACATCTGTTTTCCTATCAGCTGACTGTTGAGCAAGCTCACATGCATCCTTCAAACGATTATGCAGTTCATAAACGTATTGGTAAACAGTTTTACTGTCAGGTATGTCCGTCTTTTCCGTCCATTGTGTCATCAATAGATCCAAAGGACCCCTTGGTGAGTGTCCGAAAAGAAGCTCGAATGGTGAAAATCCCAGCGTTTCGTTCGGCATTTCCCTGTATGCAAAAAGCAAAGCCGGTATGAAACGATCCCATTCCGGGGGTTCTTGCCTTGCAACCTTTCTCAACATGGACTTCAACGTTCCATTGAAACGTTCAACCATGCCATTCGATTGGGGATGATATGGCGTGGTTGAAATGGAAGAGATTGACAACATCTGTAAATTTCTCTCATGAGATCAGAAATGAATTGCGTTCCACAATCCGAGAGAATTTCGTCTGGAAGACCCACCCTGGAAAAAATCGTAAGTAAAGCTTCAGCGACAGACACTGTATCAATTTTCTTCAGTGGAAATCGCTTCTGGATACCTTGTCGCTGTATCCACCAAAGTCAAGATATAGCGATATCCGGAAGAAGACAGTGGTAAAGGTCCAACAAGATCAATAGCTACCTTCCGAAAGGGAAAACGGAAATGAGGGGCATTTTGTGCAAAGGTGCACATGGGACGCGACCTTTCTGAGATGTCTTTTGGCAGATGTCACATGAGCGGCAGTATTTCGTACTTCCTTTGTGACACCCGGCCAATAAAAAGAATCAAACTCTCTTTAATGTTCTTTTGATCCCACAGTGACCAGCGAACAATGCATCATGAGCCGTGTGCAGCACTGTTTCTCTAAGTGGTTTTTGAACCACAACCTGTCTGTTGTCCTGTCCAGGTACACACCTGTAGAGAATGTCAGAGTCCAGTATGTACGTTGGTTTGTCCGTTTGTACGTCAGTGACAGTCTGTTTAGCAGCAGAAAGTATTGTCGTCAGCGTCTCGACTTTTCCCTGCATTTCTTTTAAATCATCTGGGTAACCTGGAGTTCAAACCAGTTTTGAGACTTTTAGCGGCTTTGTAGCCTTTCCCTGCTCTATGATGTCCGATCTGGTACTCCCCAAGACAAGGAACAAACGATCCTCCAGCACCACCATGTACTGTAGCGACACCTGGCAAATTGCCCAAGATCAAGTCGCAGACTGGGTTATTAATGACACAGGCGGTAAGAAAGCCGAGTAGTACGGTGTGTCGACTGAAAATTTTTGCCAGCGGAAACGTTTCAATCTTGCCTCCAAACGACCTCAAATTTGGACAGTGTTCAATACTGGTCTTGAAGCACGAAAGATTTCCGTACACCAGCAGTGGTGCACCCAGTGTCTCGCAAAACCGAAGCCTGCAATCCATTGATGGGTCCGTTTTCTAACAACCATCCATCAACAGATTGATCTGGTGTCAAAACAAGGCCTTCTTCACAATCAGTGAGACTAATGCGGGTTTTGAAATCACCCGGTCTGAAAGGCAATTCTGTTTCAGATGGAACTTGCCATCACAAAAGAAACAGCGCATTGTCTGATCGGCAGCTGACTGATTTGTGAACTTCTGTTCTGGCCACGAACTGGCCCAAAAGGTCTACGTGGTGTCGTTGTCCACGACCTCGGGAAAGTTTGCTGAGAAGTAACGGGTCTTTCCGGCGGTGAGTACTGGTATTGACGAAAGTCACTCGAACCGCGGAAAGATCCCTGTCCGTTCCTAGGATAGGTATATCCTTGAGGACTCAAAATGAACCCACGATTTCCTTTCCTGTAACTTTCCCTGTCCTGATGGGATAGTACATGACGCATGAGACTCAAAGATGGAAAATTCTCCTTTCCTAGCCACGCCCTTTCTGGTGAGCGACACAATACTGATCAGCCATCTGACACATTTCCTCCACGTTTTCAAATTGCCTATTCTTAAGGAAAGTGGCCAGATCTTTGCTCACGCTCTGGAAAAGTTGTTCTCTAAGAAGGAGATCTCGCAGTGACTGAAAAGTCTTGTTCGTTTTAGATAAATCGATCCATCGATCCAAACAATGACTCATACGGATCAGAAACGACGGAAACGATTCTCCTTTTCAGGCGCACAGAACGGAAACGTTCGTGAAAACGATCAGCAGAGCATTGAAATTTCTTGAGGAGTTCTTCTTTCAACTGATCCCAAGTTAAATTTTGTTTCGCTGCAAGTGAGTGGTACAATGTCAAAGCGCTACCCTTAAACAACGACGCAATATACAATGTCCACTTTTCCTTTGGCCAACCACAAGACGTTGCGTGACTTTCAAAACGGAAAAGAAAACTATCTATATCATCCGTTTTTTCCTCGAAAGGCGGCAACTTGGAATATACGCCGCTTTTGGTTGAGGCGCGGCTGCGGAACCGACTGGTGGAACTGGTGGAGGTTCTCTTGATGCCTGTATTCTTTAATTTCAGCATCAGTCTCTAGTTCTAACTGCCTCAACTTAAATTGACGTTCTTCAGCTTCAGCTTCCCTCTGTAATCTTTTTTCTTCAATTTCAGCTTCCCTCTGTAATCTTTTTTCTTCAATTTCAGCTTCCCTCTGTAGTCTTTTTTCCTCCGATTTAGCTTCCCTCTGTAGTCTAAATTTTTTTCAGCTTCCCTCTGTAGTCTATTTTCTTTAGCTTCCCTCTGTAGTCTATTTTCTTCAGCTTCCCACTGTAGTCTATTTTCTTCCCTCTCTAGTCTATTTTCTTCAGCTTCCCTCTGTCTTATCCTGTCTGCCCTATCTATGCATTGTTGCACATAGTTAGTAAGTTTCTCTCCATCAAAACCCAAGCGTTCCGCTTGTTAACATATTTATCAAAAACATCCATAATGAATCGTCAGATATAAACACCAAACAATCTCAAAGTATGAATAAAAATAAGGCGATATATGATAATGTTATGTTTCACAAAACCGTAATTATAGTATATACAAATATAGAATTCAATTTCCGGTGTAAACAGAAAACCGCTTACTAAAACAGGTAGATATGAAATCCAAGGAATGTATTTTTCCAAAAATAATTTGCAACTGCTATCAATTTGGAATTTAGAAAACAAAATGAAGTTTAATTGCAAAACTGTTTCCCTTAAGAAAGGAAATAAACACAATAAAGTTTTCTGAAAATAAATTCTTTATAAAGTTTTAGTTCTTAAATGTTCTTGTTGTCAGTCTTTCTTTCTTACTTAATTTCAAATGAATTTACAAAACAAATGTACCGCCTTATACAAAAAATGAATATAAATTTACAAAACAAATGGAAGCACAAACAATTAAAAAGAGGGGAAGAAACACAAACTAACGGAAATCCTACCTAAAAGATGAAAATGTTGAAAAGAAAACTAGATAGGAGCCTATTGAGGAGAGGGTTTAAGAGATTTTGAAAAAAAAGGGGGTGAAAAGGAAATGAAAGGGTACACAGGACCGGAATAGTGAGCAGAAATCAGAAAAGCAAAAGAAGCCCACAGACAGCACCCTAGTGGGCACTGTCTCCCGTGAAACTGGAGACGGGAAAAAACAAATCACTCGCAATATACACAACACTACAGCAATAATGCAAAATAATAAACAATCAATTAATAAATGCACATTCACTCAAACTCAAAGAAAACTCGCACCACACCCAGAAAAAAAATGATCAAAAGATAAGATGTTTATTTGGTTGAGCGGTAATCAACTCCACCACCTACACTATTAGCGTGACGGAGGAGAAGTTGATCCCACACTCTGAGGGGCATAGGGAAAAATCAAACTGAAACAATAGAAAGCGAAAGAAATAGATATTTATGAGAAGGGAAAGACTATTGACCCCCAACGCCATGTCCCCCTGCTAAACGCAGGGAAAAGGTTGGGGCTATCAGTCCTGGGAAAGGGGACAAAATTCTAATCCTCTAGGGGAAGGAAAACGACTCCTCAACGCCCTGCCCCCTTGCTGCCAGGTTCGAGCAAGAGGAGGTTGAGGCTATCGGTCCTGAGTGGGGAAGGGGCAAAAAGAAATCCTACCAAAAAAAAAAACCCTTAACGGAGTAGAGCAACCAAAAGAAATGTCAACCACCCAAAACACATATAGAAATAGCAAAAACAACAACAAATGCAAATATTATACACAACTAATTTCTTTTTTTTTTCCTTCCCTCAAACCCTTGAGGGCACAAATAGAAATCCTTTTTTTTTTTCTCTTCCCTCAAACCCTTGAGGGCACAAATAGAAATCCTTTTTTTTTTTTCTCTTCCCTCAAACCCTTGAGGGCACAAAAAGAAATCCTTTTTTTTTTTTTTTTTCCGGGAAACAAACGGCAGCTACGCCGGTGAAACTGGAGTCGGGTCACCACTGTCACACTGTCACACTAGCATACCCGCATTCATGACAGCATTTACTCCATACGCACACGCAATCTTTCCAAACAACCAAAAGGCGCACTACCGAATGTTTTCTTCTCCCCCTCTCCTTCAGGAAAAACAATTTACTAAATCACATCATCCACTTGTAAACAGATTTTACCTCTGTATCTCTCTCCACACTGAGAGACAAATAAATCTGCACACATGTATCTCTCCTCACGTCGGGAGACAAATCATTTTTCCCACATGTATCTCTCTTTACACTGAGAGAAAAAAAAGTCTTCACACACGTATCTCTCCTCACACTGAGAGATAAAATAATCTAGTTCCGCTTCTTATAAAGCCGTGGCCTTCACATTCCGTTATCCAAAAAATCCGGACCAGGAGAATACATAACTCCCGTAATCACTGAGGACCTGCCTGCCTCAAGTAAAAGCTTCTCCGCTTTCTCTATTCCCTGTCTCTCTGAGACAAATACTGCCCCCTCGAATTCTCCTGTCCTGGAGATACGAGTCTCGACTTCTCTTCCGCGACTTCTTCTGTCTCTTGAGAAACGACGAGCTTCAACTCCCCTCCCTGGAGTTGGAACTTGCTGGGGCTGAACTACCGGTGTGTTCCTCACACCATGGCCATCTTCAACCACCTCACGGGGTGAAAGGTGAAGGTGAAGGGCGAAGGGTAAAAGGGTGAAGGGCTGGTAATGACTGGTCAGGGAAAGAGGACCACCGACCTGACAGGTTCGAGTCTCTAGCCATCTGCTGGTTAAAACTGACTCTTTCCTCCCTTCTCCTAGTGAGTGCATACTCAGTGTTCAAACACATGACCAGCACCTTACCTTACCAGCCCTTGTTAAACTATCACTCAGTGGTCACTTTCACCCAATGACCACATTCGTTTCTTGAATGAGTCATACTCACAATTATTTTGGGACGCCCGCTACACTAGTCAAGCCACATGAATATTCTTCCTTTAGTTGTGGCACGGGGAAATGATTCATATCATTAACTACATGCGATGGAGCGTCACATGCCTTGATGTGAGGCTACGTCACATGACACTTGGCAGAGGTTTAAGAGAGGTTGATTGCGTGCTATATGAAAAATTGGCATTGTAGCTTGGAAGAAGTTGACAAGTATGAGTTTTATCTCTGATTTAAAGATCCTTTTCAAGCTGAGAACTATCTCAAAACAATGTCTTGTAAGCGTTTTAGAGATGTGTTCGCTCGGTTTCGAACGAGAAGCCTGGGTTTAAAGCAAGAAAAAGATGGTTCATGCACGCGGAAAGTGATTTGATGTGTCCATCCGGCTCTAAAGAAATTGAAGACGAGGAGCACTTCGTTTTTTTGATGCCCAGAGTATAACAGATTTAGAAATTGTTGTTCTGCCTTTAAGTCCTTTTTCGGTCAATCTCAAAACCTCTTTGGGATTTTGTCCTCTGAAAACTGTAGACATTGCAAACTGATTTGCTAAGTTTTGTGGCGGAAGCTTTTCGATTTAGAGAGAAAAAACGTAATATGTAGGCTGTATTTGTGGATCGTGATTTTGCAGTAAGTTGTTTATTGTGATGAGAATATTGTTTGATGAATGGTCTTTTTCTTCATTTCTAGTTATTAGTGCTGTTCAACTGTTTCTGTGTGTACGCTGTTTTTGACTTGCATTTCTATTGTTGGCAGAGTTTGGCAACACTAAGTGGAAATTGCACATACACTCCCTTGACATAAGGGTTGTTTAACTATTTCAATAAAGCATTGTCATTGTCGTTGTCATTGTCTCTCTGTGCAAACAAACAGTTCGAGTATCTCTCTCTCTCTCTCTTCTCTCTCTCTCTCTCCTCTCTCTCTCTCCACTCTCTCCTCTCTCTCTCTCTCTCTCTCTCCACTCTCTCTCCATCCACCCTCTC
>JAFLJL010016371.1:0-32500 GCA_018398815.1 Conus ventricosus
CTCAGAGCCATTAGGGTTAACATCACGGTACCTGAATTTTCAAGTGGAAGAACTGTTTTGAAAAAGCTAAGAAAGGGAATAACGAAGGAAGAAAGGAAGAAAATTGGAAGAATACAAAAAATACTTTTTCAATTAGATGTGGAAGTGAGAAAAAACGACACACACACACACACACACACACACACACACACACACCACACCACACACACACACACATGCGCGCACGCGCGCGCAACACACACACACACACACCCCACACACACACACACACACACACACACACACCTGCTTGGATAGACAGACAGACAGACAAAAGACAGATAGATAGATAGATAGATAGATAGATAGATAGATAGATAGATAGATAGTTTAGATAGATAGATAGATCGATAGATAGTTTAGATAGATAGATAGATTGATAGATAGACAGATAGATAGAGAGATAGGCTGACAGATAGATAGATAGATAGATAGATAGATAGATAGATAGATAGATAGATAGATAGATAGATAGACAGACAGACAGCCCGACAGACAGACAGACAGACAGACAGACAGACAGACAGACAGATAAAGTATAATAAGTGTGATATTGTCTGACTGCTGGTGAGGACAACAGGGAAGAATGATTATAAAACTATAGTAATAAGGATGATAAAACACGATAATGATTTTTGAACAGTTACTGTTGTCTTAAATAAAACAAAAGAAATAACTACAATTTTGATTAGATAGTGAGTTGAACAAACAGGCGTAGAGGTGACATCAAGGTATGATATTCCGTACTGGAGCAAGCTCACTTTCAGAAGATCCAGGTACACTTTTCACCATATTTTCAGGCAGAAACAATGAATCAATTAAATGTCGCTCACGAAAACATTCAGAAAGAAATCGAGTCTGTCACATGGAAAAATCCTTTGATACGTAAAAAATCAGTCAATTATCAATTTCTAATATTTATTTCTACTGACAATAGCCATTTTTGCTTTAAAAAGTCTTTCAATTTTTTTATTTTTTTTTTTTACTAATAACAGTTATTTTTAAATACAAGTGTCAGGCACTGAATTTCGTCTGGTGTTAGAGTGTCTAGGGGGTGCCTGACTTTATTCGAATTTTGGTCTGTCGCCGCGACTCTCTCATTCGATTCAGTCACTGAAGTCAAAATGTAAATTAACCACACATTTATTTAAATACACAAGTGTGCACATAGCAAAATTATTAAATCATAGCCTAAAACAAGTTCTTCACATTGACTAAAGCGAGTTCTTCTTTTTGTGTTTATGTCTTGTGGGCAAAAAAAAGAAGAAGAGAAAAAACTATGCAGTTCGGGCCCTGTCTAGCCAGCACACATCAGTTCCTGTCATCGTGTGATGAAGGTTCCTGGTCAGTCGACGTTGTCGTGACCCTTGATTCATCGGTCCTGTAGACGTTGTTCGTTGATGATGTGCTTTGCTTCTCGTGGTCCCCGTAGTTACCTTCAGGCTTGACTGGGCCCTCAGGGTTTGACCTCGGGGTTCCGCAGCGACTGGAAAAATAACGTCACGGCGCTTGACGTAAAACACAGTGGCGTTCTCAGCTGGGTTAGGCTAACTAGAAGGGCTTTCGTTCGCTCTCCGGAGGGGCTCTTCGGGTCTTGATCTCTGTCAGCAGGACGGATCCTCCCGGCCGTTCCTGGCTGTGGTGAAGTCCTGGCGTGGGTAGAGGTGGTGCGTCGGTAGGGACTGGACAGATGGCCAGTCCCGCCTCGGTGTTTGTGTCCTCGAGGATGTTGCCGCACCACACTTCTGTTTGCTCCTGAATGGACTCCACCAGAGAGTACTAGCTTCCAGGAGGTCGTGTGTGCTGACAGGGAGACTCCGTTACGATCTGTAGCCTTGTCACTCCGGAGAACTAGAATTGCGCTGCTACTACGGCCATGTAAAATCTCCTTCTCACCGTTTTCCCGAGTGTCCTAGCAACTCCCTACACTCGTGCACACAGCGACCAATCAACTCCCTACATTGTGCACACAGCGACCAATCAGGGTGTTGAAGAGGACTGGCCCAGCCTGGCCTCTCCAATCACAGCTCTTGGAACACTCTGATGCATATTACAGTTCTGAGTGAAGCTTTTACGCAACCTGTTACGTACTTCATTCAGAACCGTGTTCCAAAACAATGCAGCACAAAGTATGGGGTTTGTCTCAAAGACAGAATGGGGGTTGGTGTCTGACACAAAAACCATCATTTCTACATGATAATTAACTGCTTTCATGTAATTATTAGCCTTTTGCAACGGTTATTTTTACAACAGCTCCCCCCCCCCCCCCTCTCCCCACTCCCAATCCGCTGGCTCTGTACCCCTCCAAAACAAAACAACAAAATGTTCTTCCGATGTGAGAAGAGCTGTTTACGGCAGAAAACGTTTACTTTGTTAACATGAGAACCGTCATAGTTCCGTGATGATCAGCTATTTTTACGTGAAAAAAAAGTTTTGTAGATGTTTAGCTGTTTTCTCGTCGAAATGTCTGTTTTTCTATGGCAATTAACTTTCCTCAGATGTACACAACTGTTTTCCCGTTAAAATCATCCGTTTTCACGCGATAACAATTGTTTCTCGCTATAATTAGAAGTTCTTACGTGGAAATAAAACTCTTCCTGTAATAATAGCACAGATCACATGAAAACAAGAAAAGGCGTTTCTCATCCATGTGTTCAGTGTGAAAACAGTTCATAACTATTTTCCTGTGTAAAATGTGATTGTAGTTGTTTCCAGCTATTATAGTTCGCTCTCATAATGAATCAAAGACATCAATGAACACAAATGGATGCAAAGCAGTCTCAGACCGGAATGGAAATCCGTAGCATCATCTTCGCCATCCCCATTCTCATCGATCAGCATAAAAACGAACAGTTTTAAATTCTGTGGCCCTTCATGCCTGCTCACCTGGTAACCTCAGATTGGATGTCCTCTCTGCATCTAGAGCCTTGGTTTGATTCCGTCGGGGTCACCGGTATCGGCAAATTCATGGGGGCTGTCGTTAGACAGTCGTGGTGGCGCCCCTCCGGAGGAACAGCTCACTCAAGCCGGCTCCGCGACTGAGCAATGATTGTCATCAGAAAAGAGCTTAGTCGGTGGGTTGTCCTGCGTATGTTGGATCAGAACAGGCGCCACTGAACACCTCCGAAGTGACTCGGCAGCAGTGCAGTGTCTCCCACGGTGGGTTGTCTTGTGACAACATGGCATTGACTGCTCCCTGAGTATTGCCGGGGATGCGTCGGGCCGGGCCGGGCTGTGGCTGTGGACGGGGTGCTTGGAATGAGCGGCGTGGGTTCAGTGGTACTGAGGAATGAGCGGCGTGGGTTCAATGTATACTAAGGTATGAGCGGCGTGGGTTCAATGATACTAAGGTATGAGCGGCGTGGGTTCAATGATACTAAGGTATGAGCGGCGTGGGTTCAATGATACTAAGGTATGAGCGGCGTGGGTTCAATGATACTGAGGATTGAGCGGAGTGGGTTCAATGATACTAAGGTATGAGCGGCGTGGGTTCAATGATACTGAGGAATGAGCGGCGTGGGTTTAATGATACTGAGGAATGAGCGGCATGGGTTTAATGATACTGAGGAATGAGCGGTGTGGGTTCAATGATACTGAGGAATGAGCGGTGTGGGTTCAATGATACTGAGGTATGAGCGGCGTGGGTTCAATGATACTGAGGAATGAGCGGTGTGGGTTCAATGATTTTGAGGTATGAGCGGCGTGGGTTCAATGATACTGAGGTAGCCAGAGGATGGGACAGCACCAAAGAAAAAAGAAAAAGAAAAGAAATTGACGTAAAGTAAGAAACTGAAACTCTAGACTACAGACCGCATCACTGAAAAAAAAAAAAAAAAAAAGCAATGTAGAGAAGACACAATAGAGATGAGAATGAGAAAACAAAAAAAATGGTAATGTAGCGAGGGTTAGTTACAGAGAGAGAGAGAGAGAGAGAGAGAAAGAGATGAGAAGAGAGAGAAGAGAGAGAAGAGAGAGAAAAAAAGAGAGAGAGAGAGACAGAAGACAGACGACAGAGATAAGACAGACGAGACAGACAGACGACAGAGAGACAGACAGGCAGAGCCAGACACAGAGAGAACAGACAGATGGAGACAGAGACAGACAGACAGAGACAGAGAGACAGAACAGAAGCAGAGACAGAGACAGTGACAGAGAGACAGACAAGAGACAGAGACAGAACAGAGATGAGAGACAGAACAGAGACATGAGGGAGGAAGGTGGGGATCGGACGGAGGCTCAGAAACAAAAGGGGAGAGAGAGGAGAGAGAGAGAGAGAGGAGAGAGAGAAAAGAGGAGAGGGGAGAGAAGAGAGAGAGAGACAGACAGAAGACAGATAGACAGACAGCAGAGAAGAGAGAGACGAGACAGAGAGGAGGGAGAGAGAGAGAGACAGACAGAGAGAGAGGAAGGAGAGAGAGAGAGAGAGAGGGAGAGAGAGAGAGGGGAGAGAGAGAAGAGATGAGAGAGAGAGGAGAGAGGAGAGGAGAGAGAGAGAGAGAGAGAGAGGCGCGGGGAGGGGGGGGCCAGAGATGTGCGGTAATTGGCGGGGAATTCTGGCCAATCTCGCGCATCGATTACCACCAATGGACACAGGTCCCTTGGCGCGCCCGCCTGCTGCCGGAATCAAATCGGCCAGGTCGATTAGAGAGAGATGGAGACAGAGAGGAGAGAGAGAGGAGAGGAGGAGAGAGAGGGGAGAGAGGGAGAGAGAGAGAGTGAGGGAGAGAGAGAGAGAGAGAGGAGAGAGAGAGAGAGAGAGAGAGAGAGGGAGGGAGAGAGAGAGGGAAGGGAGGGAGAGAGAGAGAGTGAGAGAGAGGAGGAAGAGAGAGAGGAGAGAGAGGGGAGGGAAAGAGAGAGGGGGTGAGGGAGAGGGAGGGAGCGAGAGGGAGGGAGGGAGAGAGAGAGGGGAGAGAGAGGGCGAGGGAGGAGAGAGAGGGAGAGAGAGGGGGAGAAAGAGGGGGAGAAAGAGAGAGAGGGAGAGAGAGGGCGAGGGAGAGAGAGGGGAGAAAGAGGGGGAGAAAGAGGGTTAGAGAGAGAAGAGAGAGAGAGGGTGGAAGGGAGGGAGAGACAGAGAGAGAGAGAGAGAGAGAGAGAGAGAGAGAAGAGGAGAGAGAGAGGAGAGAGAGAGAGAGAGAGAAAGAGTGACGGTGAGAGGGAGAGGGAGAGAGAGAGGGGAGAGGAAGTGAGAAAGAGTGACGGTGAGAGAGTGAGAGTGAAAAGAGAGGGGGGGAGAGAAGAGAGGGAGAGAGAGACAGAGAGAGAGCGTGAGAGAGAGACAGTGAGAGAGAGAGAGACAGTGAGAGAGACAGAGAGAGAAAGAAAAGAGAGAGAAAGAGAGAGAGAGAGAGAGGAGAGAGAGAGAGAGACAGAGACAGGGAGACAGAGACAGGGAGACAGAAAGATAGAGAAACACACACACACACACACACACACACACACACACACCACACACACACAGAGGGAGAGACAGACGGACAGACAGACAAACAGACAGACAGAGAGACAGAGACTGGTGAAAGGAGCTGCGGGAAGGAGGGGAGGGAGAGGTGGTCGGGAGAGGGAGGGGGAAGCTGAGAGGCAGGGGTGGGGGTGTGGGGGGGGGGGGGGGTCGGCTCTGTCACCTCAGCCTTTCTCTTGATGGACAGGCTTTGCTGATGTCCCTCCCGCTTCATCAGCGGCTGTTGGGGGAGGGGGGGATGGAGGGGGGGGGGGGGTGTAGAGCTGACAAAGGGCAAGCATCAACAGATACGCGTTTTAAGTAAAGCCGGTTATCGTTCTTGCGACCTCCATGACATCGAAGGCACGTTGGCATGGTGTTCGCGGTAATCTTTGAGTTGGCATACATACAGATAGAAAAGGTAGAAAGGCACATAGCCCACGTTTGAATGTGTGTGTGTGTGTGTGTGTGTGTGTGTGTGTGTGTGTGTGTGTGTGTGTGTGTGTGTGTGTGTGTGCGCGCGTGCGCGCGTGCGTGCGTAAGTGTGTGTGTGTGTGTGTGTGTGTGTGTGTGTGTGTGCGTGTGCGTGCGTGCATGTGTGCGTGCGTGGGTGCGTGTGTGTGTGTGTGTGTGTGTGTGTGTGTGTGTGTGTGTGTGTGTGTGTGTGTACTGATCTATTGACTTCCTCTTCGCGGACGATTGTGTGTCACGGACAAAAAAAAACAAACGAATTCGTGGTCAGTCGCCAGCCAGTTCAATTGGACATAAGTCCAAACTCAAACATCCTGGTTTCCAGGCAGACGACTTCATGTGTCGCATCAGCCAATTAAGCACGGCGAATAGGCTATTTTTAGTCCTCCACGGAGACGGCACCGTCCCGCAGACAGACTGAGTGGCTTGACCGACGTCTCAATAGGTCTGGCCAGACGGATCTCGGCGTCTGGGTCAGACTGATGCAGCTAATTTGCAAGACCAGCACCCACAGTTAAGCCAGACGTCGCCGGTTGAAGTAGGAAGGGGGAAGGTATTGCGTGGTGGGGGTGAAATCAAGCTAATTAATTAAATGACCCATTGACCACCACAGAGAGCAAGGCGGGTAGATGTGACTTTGACGATTTGCATGTCCAATGGAATTAGAGGGGAGGTAACCTCGGTACAAGGCGGGAAAAATTCTGACCAATGGTACTCACCCTTTTGACAGATAGGAACGGGATAAGAAAGCTAGGGGAGTGAGAGAACGCGAAGGAGAAAAAGAAGAGACCGAGAGAGAGAGAGAGGTTCGGGAGTAGGCTCTGCACGAGAGAAAAGCAGAGAGATGAGAGGAGGAGTGAAGAGAACCGAGTTGAAGCATTAGCACCATATAGAGTCTGCAGAGGAAGGACTAAGGAGAGATGTTGAGAGAGAGAGAGAGTTGCTAATTGATAAAGAGAAAAAGAAAGAAAAAGAAAAAAAAAAAAGAAAGCAACCATGTCCATTTGATAGAGCAGACTAGAAGAGATGGAGAGAGAGTGCAATGCGTTAGTGCAGGAAGGAAGGAAGGAGAACAGATCAATGTCTGGTAGTCACTGTTCAATCTGAACCGGGGTTCGACCTCATACCTGGCGGCGCCACTTCCATCAGCAGTCCAACCTGACCAGCGCCAGCGGTCTAACCTGACCAGTGCCAGCAGTCCAACCTGTTTGATTTGACGAATGCATGATATATGAATGAGATTGTAAGCAAGCTGTGAGTGTGTTTGGGCTGTGCGCTAGTCCTTCCTCCACTGACGTACCCCGAGGTTGACACTGTGCCCTCAACGCTGTCTCAGAAGCCACAATGCAACACAGTGTTGGCAAGTTCTCTGCTGCTTGCGACAACCAGGAAAGCCATACGTTGAGCCAGTCATCACTCTCACTGGACAGCAACTGAACGCGGTGGACAAGTTCACCTACCTAGGCAGCACTCTGTCCAGAAACGTTGTCATCAACGATGAGGTAAATGCCCAGCTCGCTAAAGCTAGTGCCGCTTTTGGCAGACTCCACAAGAACGTATGGAACAGGAGAGGCATCACCCTAGAGCCCAAGATCAAGATGTATCGGGCCATAGTCCTCAGCACACTGCTCTATGGCTGTGAAGCATAGACGGTTTACCAGCGTCACGCAAGGAAACTGAACCATTTCCACACCACCTGCCTAAGAAGACTCATGGGCATTAAGTGGCAAGACAAGATTCCGGACACTGAAGTGCTCACTTGTGCTGGCCTGCCTAGCATCTTCACCATCCTGATGCAGTCACAGCTTCGCTGAGCAGGTCACGTAGTTCGCATGCCAGATCATCGGCTGCCAAAGAAACTATTGTTTGGCGAACTGCAACAAGGCAAACGCTCTCATGGAGGCCAGAAGAAACGTTTCAAAGACAGCCTCAAATCTTCCCTGAAGGCCTTCAACATCAGCCACACAACATGGGAGCAGACTGCCCAGGACAGAGACGGGTGGGGATCAGCTGTCCGCAAAGGAACAGAGACCTGTGAAAGCAACAGAATTGCTGCAGCTGAGCAGCGCAGGATGATCAGGAAGACCAGTGTCAACAGATCTCCAGCTGCTGCCACCATCCCCTGTCCTTACTGTGATAGGTCTTTCCGGGTGCAGATCGGCCTGACCAGCCACCTACGCACTCACCATCGACCCCAGGATGACTAGATGGTCTTCGTCGTCTCGACGGACAAGAAGAGAGAGAGAGAGAGAGAGAGAGAGAGAGAGAGAGAGAGAGAGAGAGAGAGAGAGAGAGAGAGAGAGAGAGCACTGATCTATACTCTCTGTCTGTCTGTGTCTCAGTGTCTGTCTATTTGTCTGTCTGTCTGTCTGTCTGTCTGTTTGTTTAGCTGTTGTGTGTCGTGTGTGTGTGTGTGGAGAGAGAGAGAGAGAGAGAGAGAGAGAGAGAGAGAGAGAGAGAGAGGAGAGAGAGAGAGAGAGAAAGAGACAGACAGACAGACAGTCAGAGAAGTAATTGGACCGAACAGACAGAGAGATAGATACATAGACAGACAGACAGACAGACAGAAATAAAGACCAATATATTCCGTCTGAGCTGTCTTAAGACGTGGTCCATGATAAACTTTATTCAGATCAGTTTTTGTTTATTTTTTAAATATGATGATTTGCTCTGGATTGTTTTTCCCTTGGCATCGGTTACGAAAAAGGAACAGAGCTGATAGACCAGATGATATGATATTGCTGGTATAACCATAGTTCCCATGATGGTGACAACAAGAACGGCATCTAATCCCCTCCTTCCTTCCGTCCTAGCCCCAGCCCCACCCCCTCTACACACACACACGCACACCTCGTCCTCACTTGGAAGTTTGTTTTTTCTCTCTCTATATCATAGTAACAGATTATGTGCTTGTGAAGCTGGTTGCTGTCCTCTGTAGAATCTTTCTCTGTACCATGATTTCTTGACTACCAGTGCTAGTAGCATCACGAATTGGCGGCTGTGAGAACGTTATGGTGGACTGTTTATTTGATGAGATGGGGGTGGGGGTGGGGGGTGGGGGCGGGGGACATCAAAAAAGATCAGTAATCAGAGTCTCTCTGTTTGTCTGTCTGGTCTTAGTTCATGTCGAACAATGGACAACCAGTCCCACATCCAGATTCCATATAGGATAGACCTTCTCTTCTTCTAATCCCCACTCCAACTTGCAGTTCAGGAAATTCACCGTTAAGGTATTAAACGGGTTAATAATGCGGTTTGGCGTCAATTTCGATTCAAGTCAGGGATTTGCAACATCACTGGCGCTAATTGTCGCCGCAAATCAGCGTGTTGTCGTTCTGGTGGTCCGCGTGTTGACATGGGACAGTTATCTCTGTCTACCGTAGAGCGGATAGAAGTTGACGTGAATGTGACTTTGTGGTTGTCACACACACACACACACACACACACACACACACACACACACACACCCCATTCAATAACCTTTTGGCACTGCTGGCCTCGCTGAAGAAATTGGACACCAACCCTCCACCCCACCCCTCCTCTAACACGCACATATTAGCTACCCCTTCCCCTTCCCCCTCTCTCCCCCCCCCCCTCCCCTCCCGTCCCCCCCCCCCCCCCCCCCCCCCTTGTTTATGAGTTAGGTAAATGGCCTTCCTTGATTTATTGTCTTGTCTGCATTTCTGAATGTAAATTTCATTTTACTCCCGTGTGTGTGTGTGTGTGTGTGTGTGGTGTGGGTGGCGTGTGCGTGTGTGTGTGTGTGTGTGTTGGGAAGGAGTGTTGTTCACTTGCATGATGCTCCTACGTCCTCCTCAAAGGGGGCCTTTGGTCTTATAACGACTTATCTGAGTTTCCCTCCTCTCCTTTCATCCCCCCACCCCCACCCCCACCCTCCGCCTCGTACCTTCATCCTCTTTCTCCTCACCATCCCCCCCCCCCCACCCCCCCACTATCTCCTTCCCCACCTCACACCACATGCTCATTACTTAATAACCACCGAGCTTCACCCCCCCCCCCCACCCCCCCACCGCAACCAGTCCACGCCCCTCACCCCCACCCCACCCCATCATATTCCTCTCTCACTCTCCTTCCGTCCAAAACACCCTCCCCCCCCCCCACCCCAATTCCGACCCCTCTCCCCCCTCCCTCCCCCTCCTCCCCCTTCCCCCCTCCCCACCCCCCTCCACCGTGCCAAAACCCGCTTTTAGACCCCAGCCAAGAGCAGTGCCGCCTCACAATACAATTAGTCTCCCTTTGAAAACTCGCCAATAATGACTCCATCGCGCCAGCGAGCGTTCGCGGCGAACGCTAATTCCTTGTGACGATTTTATGGGGCCGATTCCAAATAGACTGTGACGCTTCGCACCAGGACGTCCAAAAACGCCGTTTAGGGACACGGGGAAAACGGTGAGGGTTGGAGAGTTTGGGGAGAGGGGAGGGTGGGGGGTGGGGGGGGGGGGATGGGGAGGAGGGGAAAGGGGGGGAGGGGGAAGGGAGGGGGATGGCGAAGAAGGTAGGGGTGTTTGGTGGGGGTGGGGGGCGAGTTTTGGCCTACGAGGTGGTGGTGGTGGGGGTGGTGGTAGGGGTGGTGGTGGTTGTGGGGATGTTGTGGGTGTGTGGGTGTAGGTGTGGGGGTGGGAAGGGGAGAGCTGAAGTAAGGGTGATGAAGGTGGTGTGGGGGTGGTGGTGGGTGGAGGTGGGAGAGGAGGGAAGATGTGAAGGGCTTGGTGGTGGTGGTGGTGGTGGTGATGATGTTTGTGTTTATATCTATTGCAAGCGATTAGGTCGTCTGGTGTTGGCGCGCAAGGGAATGAAAACGTGTGTGTCGTGCGTGCGTGCGTGTGTTGTGTGTGTGTGTGTGTGTGTGTGTGTGTGTGTGTGTGTGTGTGTGTGTGTTGTGTGTTTGTGTGTGTGTGTGTGTGTGTGTGTGTGTGTGTGTGTGTGTGTTAAAAAAGGAGGGAGGTGAGTGGAGGAACGGGGGAGAGAGAAGTGAAAACGGTTAGGGACGGAGGAGGAGTCTTTTTGTATGGTGGGTGGGAAGTGGAGGGGTGGGAGGATAGAAGTGGAAGGTGTGTGAGGGGGGGGGGGGGGGGGGGGGGGGGGCGGACCTCGGATAGAAGCTACCAAGCAGAGAGATCAATTGCTTGCTTTCACATGACATTAAACCATGACCACGAGACACCCTCACCCCACCCCTTTCCCCCACACTATCCTTTCCTTTATTTGATTTGGGGTTCTTGTTTCATTTCAGTCCATGTTACAAGTTGTAAGAGATTTTTTAAAAAATTACAGGTTAGCACAAAAAATCGTTTTGATAGACGGGATAGGATTATTACAAACTTTTTTTTTTCTTTCTTTTTTTTTTTTCCTTTTGTGTGTGTGTGTGTGTGTGTGTGTGTGTGTGGTGTGTGTGTGTGTGTGCTTTTTTTTCCCATCTGGTTGGTCCATCACAATCATAACTCCGATGCCGTTCATTTCAGACACACACACCCTCCCCCTATGCACAGCCACACCCGGATAATTCTGTCGCAGCCCCAACACCAGCTGTTGTAGGGAGCCATCAATATGAAGTCGTCAGCGGGCACCCCAGCAGAGGAGACAAATGACACGGCTATCCAAAATTGTTTAGGTTGTGTTCACTGGGGCTGGTTTGATCCAACACGTGCGCGAGGTCACCCGTTTAAACTGCCTACTGACGATAACAGTGTTTTAGTCGTGAGGTTCGAAACCAGTGTGAGTGTGCATTTCCACTCCGGAGGGCATCACTACGTCCATCCAGCGACAGTCCCCGTGACCTTGTGGATACTGACGACCCTTTACACGGCCCCATCATAGACACAGACGTAGAGATGAAATGGAAAAAAGGGATCATCACGAGAATAATCAGGATGATGTCAAAGATTTCAAGAAGAAGAAGAAGAAGAAGAAGCAGAAGAGAAGAAGAAGAAGAAGAAGAAGAGATGATGATGATGTGATGATGATGATGATGATGATGATGATGACGATGATGATGATGATGATGATGTGATGATGATGATGATGATGATGATTAGGAGGGAAGAGGAGGAGGACGAGGAGAAGGAGGAGGACGAGGAGGAGGAGGGGGAGGACGAGGAGAAGGAGGAGGTGGGAGGAAGAGAAGAGGAGAGAGAGAGAGAGGAGAAGAGAGAGAAGAAGGGAGAGAGAGAGAGAGAGAGAGAGAGAGAGAGAGGGAGAGAGTAATAAAAGGGAAGTACCAAATACCCCTTTCTACACACAGGACAACCGACAGACATAATGAACAACAAACATGAGAAACAGACACACACAAAACACACACACACACAAACACACACAACACAAAACGCAACACACACCACAACACCACACACACACCAAAAAACAACACACACACACACACACACACACACAACACACACCACACACACACACACACACACCCCACACACACACACACACACACACACACACGCTGTCAACCTCGGGTGATGTCAGTGGAGGAAGGACTAGGCACAGCCCCAAAACACACTCACAGCTTGCTTACGATCTCATTCATATATCATGCATTTTGTCACATCAAACCACTAGTAAAGTCTATAACTTTACTCACATGTTCATAGAACGAACCATCAATGCATATGGAATCAAAAAAAAATAAAACATTCCTCTTTCCTGAACTTCACAAAATCATTTGTCTAAAACATCATTAAATAACCGGGTATAAAAAGATTTCTACTTTACCTGGCCAGGTGATCTTAACTATTCACGAATCACTGTCTTTTCTTTTCTTTTCTTTTTCTTTTCACTGTCACTTTCACAAGCACGACACAACTGTGGCAAATGGTTTTGGTCTGATGGCACCCCGGGTCATGGCTGGGAAATGGGCTGGCCAATGGTCTTTGGTTTTTTTGTCGAAAAAAGGACAACCAGTCCCACATCCAGTTTTCCTTTATGGGATAGCCCCTTTCTTCTTTAATCCCCCTCCAATTTTTGCATTCCCGGGAAAAATTCCCCTTTAAAGGTTTTAAAAAGGGGTTAAAATGCGGTTTGGCGTCAATTTCGATTAAAGTCGGGGATTTGAAAACTTTCACGGCCAAATTTCCCCCGAAAAATCGGGAGTTTGGGTCGTTCTGGTGGTCCGCGGGTTGACATGGGCAGTTATCTCTGCCCACCTAGAGCGGTTTAAAAGTTGACGTAAATTTGTGACTTTGTGGTTGTCACACACACACCACACACACACACAAAACCACAAACACCCCCCCCATTCAAAAAACCTTTTTGGCACCTGCGGGCCTCGCTAAAGGAAAATTGGGCCCCAAAAACCCCATCCCCCCACCCCCCCTTAAACACGCACATATTGGGCTACCCCTTCCCCCCCCCCACTCTCCCCCCTCCTCCCCCCGGGCCCCCCCCCCCCCCCCCCCCCCCCCTTGTTTAGATTTAGGTAAAGGCCCCCCTTGTTTTTATTGTCTTTTTCTGCATTTGAATGAAAAATTTCATTTTACCCCCGTTGTGGTTGGTGTGTTGTGTGTGTTGTGTTTTGTGTGTGTGTGGGGTTTTGTGTGTGCGTTGTTTTGTGTGTGTTTTTTGGGAAGGGGGTTGTTCACGCATGATGCTCCTACGTTCCTCAAAGGGGGCCCGGGGGTTTCTTAAAACGCTTTTTCTGAGTTTCCCCCTTTTCCAATTCACCCCCCCCCCCCCAACCCCCACCCTCCGCCTCGAAACCCCCACCCTCTTCTCCCCCCACCCCCCCCCCCCCCCCCCCCCCCCCCCCCCCCACTATCTCCTTCCCCCCACCTCACACCCATGCTAAATTATTAAAACCCCCGAGCTTAAACCCCCCCCCCCCCCCCCCCCCCAACCGAAACCCGCCCAAACACCCCCCCTCACCCCCACCCCACCCCCATCATATTCCTCTCTCACTCTCCTTCCGTCCACAACCCCCTTTCCCCCCCCCCCCCCCACCCCCCCAAACCCCCCCTTCCCCCCCCACCCTCCCCCCCCCCTTCCCCCCTTACCCCTCCCACCTCCCCCCACCGTCCAAAACCCCCGTTTTTAACCCCAGCCAAGAGAAATGCCCCTCCAAATAAAAATTAGCCCCCTTTTTGACAAACTCGCCAATAATGATTTCCTTTCGCGCCAGCGAGCTTCCCGGGGGCAAAACGCAAAATTCCTTGTGACGATTTTATGGGCCGTTTCCCAAATAGACTGTGACGCTTCGACCGGGGACCCCCCAAACCCGTTTGGGGGAAAAGGGGAACGGTAAAGGGTTGGATTTTTTGGGGGGAAAGAGGGGAGGGTGGGGGGGGGGGGGGGGGGGGGGATTGGGGGGGAGGGGGGGGGGGGAGGGGGGGAAAAAGGGGGGGAGGGGGGGGGGGAGGGGCGAAGAAGCGAGGGTGTTTGGTGGGGGTGGTGGGGATTTTTGGGGAAACAGGTGGGGGGGGGTGGTGGGGGTTTGGTGGAAGGGGGGTGGTGGTTTGTGGGGAAAGGTTGTGGGTGGTGGGTGTGGGTGTGGGGGGGGGGAGGGGAGAGTAAAGTAAGGGTGTTTGAAGGTTGGGGGGGTGGTGGGTGGGGGGGGTTTGGGGAGAGGAGGGAAGATGGAAAGGGCTTGGGGGTTTGGTGGTGGTGGTGGTGGGGGTGATGAGTTTGTTTTTAATATCTTTTTGCAACGATTAGGTCGTTAGTGTTGGGCGCGAAAGGGAAGGGAAAACGTTTTGTGTGCGTGCGTGCGGCGTGCGGGGTGTTGTGTTGGTGTGTGTGTGTTTGGGGTGTGTGTGTGTGTGTTTTGTGTGTGTGTGCGGTTTTTGTGTGTTTTGTGTTGTGTGTGTGTGGTGTGTTGTGTGGTGTGTGGTGTGAAAAAAAAGGGGGAGGTGAGGAGGGGAAGGGGGGAGGAGAAGTGTAACGGTTAGGGCCCGGAGGAGGGTCTCTTTGTTTTGGTGGGTGGGGGGGGGGGAAAGGGGGATGGATAGAAGGGGAAAATTTGTTGAGGGGGGGGGGGTTAAAGGGGGGGAAACCCTCGGATAGAAAAAAACCAAAGGGCAAGAAAACAATTTGCTTGCTTTCAAAAGACTTTAAAACCATGCCCCACGGGGAACCCCCCTCACCCCACCCCCTTTCCCCCACCTACCCTTTCCCTTTGATTTGATTGGAGTTCTTGTTTCATTTCAGCCCCTGTTACACTTAAAAAATTTTTTTTAAAAAAAAACTTTTACAGGTTACACAAAAAATCTTTTTGATGGGACGGGATGGATTTTTAAAAAATTTTTTTTTTTTTTTTCTTGCTTTTTTCCCCTTTTGTGTGTGTGTGTGTTTTTGTGGGTGTGTGTGTGTGTGTGTGTGTTGTTTTGTGTGTGTGGGGGGGGTTGGTGCTTTTTTTTTCCATCTGTGGTCCTTTAAAATCATAACTCCGACCGTTCATTTCGGGAACAACACCCCTTTCCCCTATGCCAGTGTCAACCTCGGTTTTAAGTCAGTGGAGGAAGGACTAGCGACAGCCCAAAACACGCTCAAAGCTTTTTACGTCCATTCATATATCATGCATTCTTTACATCAAGCCACTGAAAGTCTATAACTTTATCCCCAATGATCATAGAACAAAAACATAAAGGGCATTTGGGAATCAAATGAAAAAAAACATTCTCTTTTTCCCCTGAACTTCACAAAATCATTTACCCTAAAACATCTTTTAACTAACCGGGTAAAAACAGATTTCAACTTTACCGGCCAGGTGATTTTTAAAACTATTCACGAAATCACTGTCTTTTCTTTTTTTTTTTTTTTTTCCTTTTCACTGTCCTTTCCACAACACACCCCAACCCCCGGGGGGGCCCCCCAAACGGGGGTTTTTTGGGTTCTGTTGGGGGCGCGGGTTTTAAAAAAGGTTTGGGAAAACTGTTTGACCCCCCCGTTGTTCCTTTTTTTTTTTGTTTTCGGGCTTTTTTTTTTTTTTTTTTTTGGCCCCCCCCCCCCCGAAAATTTTTTTTTGGAACCCCCCCTTCCCCCCCCCCAGGGGGTTTTTTTTTTTGGAGGGGGTCCGGGAACCCCCACCCCGGTTAAAAGGGTTTTAAAAAACCCCCTTTCACAACATCTCTGTTTTCCCCTTTCTTTTTTCCCTGCATAAACACACTCCTTCTCCTCCTCCCTTTCTGCTTTACCCTCCCCAGGTTCCTTTTTTTTTTTACTTTTTTCCACCAAATTGGCCCCCTTTTAACCCCCACATTTCCCTCGTCCTTTAAGAACACCCAGAATCTCTAAAACGTTTTGTCTTTTTCCCTCCCCAAACTCTTTTTCCCTCTCCCCCTATTTTAAGTCCACCCCCCGGGGGGCCCCTCTTTTCCCCCTAAATTTTTTTGGTTTTTCCCCCTTTTGGGGGCCGCCTCCCCCACTCTTTTTTAATTTGGCCCCAAAATTTCCCCCGAAAAGGGGCAAAAAACCCTTTGGGCCCAAAACCCCGGCCCGAAACCCGAATTTCCCCCTCAACCAGGAATTTTTAAAAAAAAATCCCCCCTTTAAAACCCCAACTTTTTTAAAAAAAAGGTTTTTAAAAATTATTTTTTAGTTTTTTACCCCCCCCCCAATAATTTCCCCCTTCCCTTTTTTTTTAAATTTCAACTCCATAACGCCCTTTGCCCCAAAAACCAAAAATCCCCAATAACCCTCCTGGGAGCCTTTTCCCACTTCTTTAAAAGCACCGTTTTGCCCGGGGGACCAGAACTTCACTGGGAACCCCCTCCCCCTTTTTGCAAAATTTGCCCAACCCGACCTTTTGGGCCCGAAAACTCCCCAAATTTTTTTTTAAACAAGTCAAAAAAAAAAATTTAAAAACAACTCCCCACAAAAAAAATTTTTAAACCTGAACTTTCCCCCCTTCAAAACCATCCCCCGTTGTTCAAAACAATTACAAAAAAGAAAACCCCAAAATTTGCTGACCCACTAACCCCCAAAGTTTAAAAAAATTTTTTCCCCTTTTAAATATTATAAAAATTCGTAAGGGATTACCACCCCGGTTTACCTGTTGGGCTCTTCCCATTCCCAAAAAACCCTGCTTTTTTTGCGCCCTGAGGAATTTTTTGGTATTTCCCATACCTTTTTCCCATAAAAGAATTGTAATTTCAGGGACCAAAAAACATTTAAACTAGGTCTCCCCCTTTTCCCCTTTTGAAAATTTGCTATTTACAAAAGGAAAACTAAATTTTCCCAGCTCCTCAACTTTAAACCAATCCACGTATGAAAAAATTTTCCCAAAAAAAAAATTTTGGGAAACCTTAGCCAAATGGGAAAGGGAACCCCAAAACCCCCAAAAAAGTCGGTGCCCTTCCGAAACCCCATAGCCCCTGCCCCCTTTGGTTGACCAAATTCCACAAAATGAGGACTTCCGTGATTGGAAAAGTTTTGGGACAAACCCCCCAAAACCTTTTCCCAAGCAAAACTTCCTGTTTTCGGGTTTTGGTTTGGTTTTGGGGAAATCATCTCTTCCCAACCTTTTTCCCTTAAAAGGTTTTGGGGCCCTACGACAAAACAACCCTTCCCCATTTTGGAAAACCAAACCGGGCATTTTGGGTTTTCTCCGGAATTCCCCCTTTTCCCCAACTCTCCAAAACCCACCGCCTATAACTACCCAAAAAAGGGTTTGGACATTCGGTGTTTTCCCAAATTACAAAACCCATTTTCCCAAAACCCCGTCAATGTTTTTCACATTCGAAAAGCCCCTCCCGGTTTTCCGTTGCCCAAAACCCCCTAAAGGAGTATTCCCCCCAAATTTAAAACCCCATGGGAAAAAAAAACCTGGACCCCCTTTTGATTCCCCTTTTGGGTTTTTTTGGCTCCGTAACTTCCCCAACCTTTCCTTTTTGGCTTTTTGGGGCGCCCCCGAAAAAAAACCGGTTTTCCGGTTTAAAAAGAACCCGGGCACAATTTTTGGGGGGGGAAATGTTGCTAATTCCAAAACTGCTCCCTACTTTTTCCTCCCAACCGGGGGGTCCCTTAAAATTTTTGGGGACCTTAAATTTCCCCCAAAACCCCCAAAACCCCCTTTTCAAATTCCTCCCTTCGAAAATTGTTTGGGTTTGGCCATAAAGGGATCCGGGAAAGGCCCCATGGAGGGTTTCTGTTTTTAATCCCCCTAACATTTCCTTAAGTTGTCCTCCTGGTTTATCCAGTAAAAGGGAAAAGGGCCTTCCTGTTTAGGACCCCATCCCCTTTCCTTTTCCCCTACTTTTAAAATTCAAACGGGAACAATCCCGTTGACTTTTTTTCCCTTTAAAACCCGGGGGGGCAAAAAAAATTCTCCCCCTTCCCTCTTTTCTCCTTTCCCCCCTCAATATTGGGTGGGGGCCCCTATGGGGGGGGATTTTCCTTCAACGCTGAATAAAATTTTGGGAGTGGTTTCATGGAAAAGTTTTGGTTTCCCATTACCACCCCCTGTTTTATTCTATTTTTTAAATAAGGTGAAATCCCCCTTTTCCCCTGGAAATCGGGAAAAACCCCCCCTTTTGGGGGTTCCCCTTTGTTCCCATCAAAATTTTTGTGCGGTTGGCCCTTTTTTCCCCGCGAAAAAAATGGATGACAGGGGGAAAGTTTTTGACCCCAAGTTTCCCAAATAAACCCTTGAGGATAAATTCCCCCTTTCCCTTTTCCACCTTTTTAACCCTTTTAACCGGTTCCTATATTTTTTCCCTTCCTCCCCTTTCCCGGCTACAACCCCGGGGCACCACCCTCCTGCAAACTCCCCCCTTGCGCCCCTTTAAAATGTCTCCTCGACCCTTTTGGGGAAGGCCCCCCACAAAACTAAATTAAGGGTTTTGCCTCTTCTGACCCCTGTTCCCCCCGGACCACAGCCCCTTTGGGAGAAGCAACCCGGCCCCCGAACTGCCCGCCCAAAACAAGCTAAAAGGGCCCAAAAAAAAGCCTGTGCTTTCCTGAGGGGCTTCCCCTTTTTGGGAAAAAAAAACATTTTCCGTTTTTTGGAAGTAGGGGGCCCAATCGGGCTGGCTTTTCCTCACAGAGCTTTTTAAAGATCCCCTTTCAGACACCATTGAATCTTTTAAACCAACCCTTTTGTTTGGGGGGGTAGGGGGGTAGTAAAACACTTTTTGTGATCCCTAGCACCTTTTGCCTCCCTCATCACCCCCTGAGGGAACTGGACCCCTGTCCCGGAATTTGTGCTGGCAAAACCCACCAAAGAGAAGATGTCTCCACCCCTTTCCCCGCGCCCTGTTGCGTATCTACGCCTTTCAATGCAACCGTTTTGGGTTTATCGGTTTCGCGTAGCCCCCAAAAGTGTAAACCCACATACCTGGGGCCCACCTTTGGAACGGGGCGCGTTTGGGGCCCAATCAGATCAACACCCCACTTCCCAAAAACGGGAGGCCCAAAAAAAGGGGGGATTTTTAAAAAAGGGGGCCTTCCTCTTCACCCCTCTTGTGGTTTACCTTTGACACACTTCCCCATAAAAATGCAAACCGCTTTTATGTCGGGCCATTGCTCCGGGGCCAAATTTAAAAAGTCATAAAAGATTTCGGTTAGTTTTTGGGTTTTGCGGGGTCCCGGGAGAGCCCCGCCGACCCGGACTTGCCCCCCTAAACTTTACAGTGTCACGATAAACCTGGTCCCTCTAACTGAGTGGTCACCTTACCTTTTCCCCCCCTTGGTGAAAAAATGGGTACAACAGCCCCCCCTTTTCCCACAAAAATTTCCCTTTTTCCACCCCCTCTAACCCCCTTTTTTTCTCTCCACCTCTTCCAACCCCAAGACTTCACGAGCAAAGGGGTCTTTTTTCCTGTGTCCCCCAAAAAACTCATCAGGGGGAAACTTATGCCCGTTTCCCTTCCCGGGAACCCCCCAAAAACGGTTTAAAAACCTTTTTTCCCCCTTTTGCTCCGTTTTTTTAAAACTGCGCCCCTGTACAGTCAAAAACCCCGGACCCCCCGGGATCCCTTGCCCGGGAATTTTTCCCAAATTGTTCAAATCGGGGAGGGGGTTTTTCCATCCCCAACCCCAAAAAACCGGCCTGGGGAATTAAGGGGGTAACGAATTTCCCTATTTTTAGCAACGGGGGAAACTCCCCCCACAGTCCCAAATCAAATTAGGTACGGGTCCTGGATTTCCCCCTGTAAAAAATCCCCAAAAAACGACCCGTTGTTCGTATACCCCGCATAAAAAAACCCATTGCCCGGGAACCTTTCCCCCCCTCTCCCGGGCCAATCCCCCCTTTTCCCCATTTGGTAACGAACCCCCGCCTAGTGCCCCTTCCCTGACCTGATTTCTGTCCAGTGTAGCCTTTAGGCTTCACTCCACCCTCTTCAACTGAACCCCTTTTTGGGTTTTCCACTGTGGCGTTTTCCCTTGCGACCCTTATCCACCTTTCAAGGGGGGTTTGCCTTCGGGAAACCCCAAAAGGCGACAACCCCCCCCGCCACATGCCCCTTTCTTGTGACAAATAAAACCCCTAATGCCCCTTTTGGGCCCTTCCTTTCGGGCCCACCACGGGGGTTTGGGCGGATTTTGCAGAAAACCCCCAGTTCCTTGCACCCCTTCCCACCTGTCCCTAGAATTTTTGTTTCTCCTGCACCTTCGTGCCCAAAGGGTGCCTCTCTAAACCCCTTTGCAAACTTCAAAAAAACCCCCCGCTGTCTCTGGCTGTCCCCTTTTTCCCAAATGTATGGTTAACTCGGGGGCCGCAACCTGAAAAAATCTGTTCTTTAAATAACTAGCTTTTTTCAACTCAGCGAACTCCTTCTTTGTACCACTCAACTCTAAACCCTTTCTCAAAATAAAGGGTCTAGCGTGCAAACCCAAAATGAGTGTACCTTTTTCCCTGCTTTTCAATCTTTTGCTGAACCCAAATTTTTTTCTGAATCCCTTCCCCCTGTGAGGTCAAATCCCTTCATTTAAAAAATCCCTTTAAAACACCAAAAACGGAACTGTTTTTTCTGCTGGGGAACGCAGTGAAAAAACTGCAATGCCTTACCCGTCATTTAAAGCCGACAAAATGACTGCCCCCACTCTTTTTGGAGGCCAACCCCGGGCTGGGCGCAAACGTTTTTGGAAAAAGGGCTGAAATTTTTGCAAACAATCCCCAACGGTTCCTTTCCCGGAATTTTGGCAAATTGGGGCGGGGGCCCCTAAACTGCGCCAAAGAGTACTGGGAAAAATGAGCCTTTCCATCCTCGGTGGTTCCCCCCCTTTTTTTCTCATTTTTCTCCCAAACCTTTAATTTAACCCTTTAAAATCTTTTTGTTTCCTGCGTTTCCCTAGCTTTAAAAACCCTTTTTGTTTCCCTTTTTCCCCCTTTTTTTCTGTTTCCGGCTCCTTTAGCCTTTTCCGCCTGCTATTCCAATGCGACAAAAAACCGGTCTTTCCCCCGGGGTTTCTTTTTCTTTCCATCTTTTTTTTGGTTTTTCAAAAAATGCACGCAAAATCCCTCTCCTGAGTAACCTAATTTTACGAGCGACGCTCACGAGTTTTTCAATTGGGGTGTTTTTTTTTTTTCTTCCGCCAAGTTGTTTTATTTTTTTTTTTTTTTTTTTTGAAACAAGGGTTTTACTACTTTCGGAAAAGCCCAAATTTGGGGGTTACCGACACAGTGACGTAATAGCACAATCCTTGAATGAAAAAATAATTTGCTTGGGAAACGTTTGTTGTTTTTAAAAGACGCCCAGCGGGCCGACCCCAAATATGAGAGCGAATTTTTAGGGGAATCTTGTGCGAAATGATTTCTTTTGGGGTGAAATTTCCAAGCCTATTTTTAACTTAATTTTTTGGGAAACAATGCCCAAACCTAGTATTTAAAATAATTTTTGGGGAAAATACAGTAAAGAAAAACCCCCTTTTCTTTTGGATAAAAATACCCTTTAAATCCCCCCCAGCTTCCTCTCTGAGAAGTTGAACAATATAATAAAATTTTGGGCCCGAATATCCTTGGAAGCTGCCAATAAAATTTTCAACCTCGGTGTAATGGCAGTGGAGGAAGGGCTAGCGCCCCAGCCCAAACACGGTCACAGAGCTTTTTTACGATCTCATTCAATCTTAAAGCCTTCGTCAATCAAACACAATTAAAAGTCTAAACTTTACTACACCTGTCATTGAAAAAAGAAACAACAATGCATATGGAATCAAAAAGAAAAAAAAATTCTCCTTTCCCCGAACTTTACAAAATATTTAAACCCAAAAAATCAAAAAAACAAACCCCCCTTTTAAAAAAAGATTTTTACTTTACCTGGCCAGGTGAACTTAATATTCACGAATCAAAAGGCTTTTCTTTTCTTTTCTTTTTCTTTTCCTGGGCATTTCAAACACGACCAACCCAAATGCCCGGGAAAAGGTGTTTGGCTGATGGGCCCTTGGGAGGGGGATGTTGGCCCTTTGGGTTTTGGGTTTTGCTTTGGGGAAAATGACGTGGGCCCGGTATGAGGCGAACCCCCCGGGTTTGGGAGAACAAGGGGACTAACAACCCTCCCATCTGTTTTCCCCTTTTTTTCTTCCCGAAATTAAAAGCCCTTGCCCCCTCCTCCCTCCCCTCTCCCCTTCTAGTCTGCTCTTTTTCAAATGGACATGGTTGCCCCTTTTCTTTTTTTTTTTTTTTCTTTTTTCTTTCTTTTCTTCTTCATAAATTAGCAAACTCCTCTCCTCTCCACATCTCTCCTCAAATCCTTCCTCTGCAGACTATCTTTATGCTAATCTTAACTTGGGTTTTCTTTTTCTCCTCCCCTCATCTCTTTTATTCTTTCCCTTCCCTCCCGCAAAAGTCCACTTTAAACCTCTCTCTCCCTCTCTTCTCTTTTTCGTTTCTTTCCCCCCGGTTTTTTGCCCTTCTCTCCCCCTCACATCTTTCTTAAACGTTTCCCCTTTTGTCCGGGAAAAGGGGGGAGTACCATTGGGCAGTAATTTTTTAAAACCCCCCTGACACCCGAATTATCCCCCTCCCAATTTTCCCTTGGATGTTCAAAACTGACAGGGCACGCCCCCACACCTTACCTCTGTGGGGTTTAATTGGTCATTTAAATTTTATTAGCTAGATTTCACCCCACCAAAACACTACCCCTTTCCCTCTCCCTTTCCCCGCTTTAACCCCGCGACGTCCCGGGGCTAAAAATGACTTTTGGGTTTAAAAAATTGGGCCGGGTAAGGTGGAAGGCACTAACCTCTGGGCAGACAAAACGAGGGCGTCGGTCCCCAAACCCGGGTTTTTGTGGGGCTGGCGGGCAGAAAAGTCTCTGTGGAGCCTTCCCTCCCCCCCTTTAAAAGGCCGGAAACCCCCCCGTTGGGGCCCCCCTTTTGACGCCCCCAGAATTTTTTAGGTTTGGGGCTTTTGTCCAGTTGGAGTGGCCGCGACTGACCCCACCTTTTTGGTTGGTTGAATTTTACCGTGGGCACACACCACAAAACCGGGGAAATTTTGGGCCCCAGCCCAAACCACCCGCTGTTGTAGGGGAAACCATCAATATGAAGTCGTCAGCGGGGGCCTCAGCAGAGGAGCCCCCGACACGGCAAAACCAATATCGTTTTGGGTTTTGTTTTACTGGGGCCCGGTTCTGATCCTAAAATGTTCGCGGGGATCCCTGCTAAGCTGCCTAATGACGATAACGTGTTTTTGGGCGTGAGGGTTTTTGAACCAGTGGTGAAATGGCGTGCCCCCTCCGGAGGGCATCACAAGTCCTCCATTTCCCCGACAGGGGCCCCCCCCCTTGTGGAAAACTTTACGACCTTGACACGAGCTCATCATAGACCAGACGTAAAAGATGGAAAAAGGAAACAGGGAAACATTTACGAGAATAATCAGGGTTAAAGTCAAAGATTTCAAGAAGAAGAAAAAAGAAAAGAAGAGAAGAAGCAGAAGAAGAAAAACGGGTGATGATGAAGGGTGATGATGGTTTATTTAAGATAAGAAGATGGATGATGAAGAAGATGATGATTTAAGATGATTGGGGGAAAAAAGGAGGGGAAAGAAAGGAGGGGGAGAAGGAGGGGGAAGGAGGAGGACTAGAAAGGAGGGGGGGAAAAGGAAGGGGGGAAAAAGAGAGGAAGTTTGGGTTGGGGGGGAGGAGGGGTTGGGGCCCCGGGGGGGTTAAATTTAAAAACCAATTTAAAAAAAAACCCCCCTCCCCCCAAACCGCCCCCCTGAACCCCCCCCCCACGGGAAACCCAAACACCCCCCCCCCCCCCCACCACAACACACACCCACCCACACAAACACACACACATACCCACACACACCCCAAACACCCCACCCCACCCCAACACCACACCCACCCCAAAACCCCAACACCCCACACAACCACCCCCACACACCACCAAACCCCCACACCCCCCCACACCCCCACACCACACCACACACACACACACAAAACCCCCACACAACCACACACCCCCACACCAACACACACACACACACACACACACACAACACACACAAAACACACACACCATTGCCACCCGCCAGGGGCCCGGGAGACAGCCGCGGTTTGGGGAGGACTGTGGGGTGGTTTTTTGTGAGGGTAAACAAGGGCCCCCGGCCCTCCCCCAAGGGTTCAGCCGACCCAAAGGAAGGTTTTTAGGCACCAAATCCTGGAACCCCCTGGAGACAAAGGGGGAGAACACAAAAGACACACAGACACACCCCAAACACAGAAACACACACACACAACACATCACACTCACACACAAACCCCCCACACACCCCACAAAACACACACCACACCACAAACAAAACACCACACACAACCCCAAAAACACACCCCATTTGGGTGGAGACGGGGGGGGGAGTGACAAAAGTTTGTGATTTCATTGGGGGGGACACGGGGAGACACATGTTTTTTGGGGGGGGGGGGGGGGGGGGTAGTACAAGCTTCACCCGTGTTAATCCCTGTTTTACGCAAAGGGGGGAAAAACGGCAGTGTTAATTAAAAAGTAGGTGCTTTTTTTTAGGGAGGCGGGGGGGGGACTGGGGGAGGGGGAAAGGGGGTGAAGTGGTTTGGGGGGGGAGGAGGAGGAAACATATTCTGGGAATTGGGTTGGGTTTTAGGAGGGGGGATGGTTGGATGGGTGGGTGGGTGGGTGGGGGTAGTTTTCTGCCGTCCCTCTGTCCCTGGGTTTTAAGATGTTTGGGTCTGAGGGGGCAATCAAACCCTAGACATCAAGTTGTTCGGTTTTGGGAAAAGAAGGGAAACGAATTTTTGAAATTTCAAATTTTTTGTTGTTGTTTTTGTTGTTGTTTTTTATTGTTGTTGTTTTTAAAACCCTTTTCTTCTTCTTTTTTTTTCTTCTTCTTCTTCTTCTTCTTCTTTTTTCTTTTTTTTCTTCTTCTTTCTTCCCTTTTTCTTTCCCCTTTTTTCTTCTTTTCCCCTTCTTTTTTCTTCTTCCTCTTCCTTTTTCCCTTTTTCTTTCCCGCAGAAAATTTCCCCCTTTTTTAGGCATATCTCCCCCTCTTTTTTTTTTTAATTTGGGGAGTCTTGGTAAAAAAAACCACAAAAACCCCACAAAACACCCCCACACACACACAAAACACACACCACACACCCCACACCCAAAAACAAACAC
The DNA here is from genome assembly GCA_018398815.1 of Conus ventricosus. Taxonomy (NCBI): domain Eukaryota; kingdom Metazoa; phylum Mollusca; class Gastropoda; order Neogastropoda; family Conidae; genus Conus; species Conus ventricosus. The sequence goes on from JAFLJL010016371.1 coordinate 25,487, forward strand.
AAAACCCCAAAACACAAAACAAAACAACACACACAAAACACACACCACACACAAAACACAACTGAAAACAAAAGACAACAGGCACACAGGGGCTGATGACAGAAAAACACAACAGACAAAACAAAAAACGACAGAAGACCCGACACCCCAGGGCAACAGAAAAACCGGGCTGGGCTGGGCAGACAAAAACGACAATAACCCCAAAGGCAGGCACAAACACAGACAGCAGAAAAAAAAAAAACCGACAAAACAACGCGAAAATCATAAACCCAAACGCGATAAAACCACCAAATTTAAAAAAATACCGAGATAAAAAATATAAACCATTTAAAAAAAAACGAAGAAAAATACCACCAATTTTTAAAAACCCAATATTCCCCCCATTTAAAAAAACCCAGAATACCACAACCAAATTTAAACCCTACCCAAATACCCCAATTTTAAAAAAAAACCGAATATACCCCCCATTTTAAAAAATACCCAGATATAATTTTCCCCTTTTTAAAAATATCGGATTACCAACCCAAACCTTTAAAAAAAAACCCGAATTTACCACCATTTAAACTTAAACCCGATTTTTCCCCAAAACCCTTTAAACATTCCGAGTATTCCAAACCCTTTAAACATTTCCAAATTACCCCCCAAATTTAAAAACCCTACCGAATTTACCACCAAACCCTTAAAACATACCGAAGGATATACCCCCATTTAAAAAATAAACCCAGATAAACCACAACCATTAAAAAATACCGGGGGGGGCTATAAAACCCCCAAATTTAAAAAAAATGCCAGATATAAACCCCCCAAATTTAAAAAAATTTCCGAAATTTCCACAAACCCTTTTAAAAAAAACCGAGGGTATACCCACCATTCAAACAACCGGCTTTTAAACCCCCAATTTTAAAAATACCGAGCTAAAAAACCCCATTTTTTAAAATTTCGAGATAAACCACCCTTTAAACATACAGAGAAAACCAAATTTTAAAAATACTGAGAAAAAACCAAACCCTTTAAAAAAATACCGGGATATAACCCCCAAATTTTTAAAAAAACTTTTGGTTTTAAACCAACCCCAAAAAAAAAAACCGAGATATAACCCCAAAAATTTTTTAAAATACCGGGGAAAATACTACCAAAAAAAATCATACCCAAAAAAAAACAAACCCTTTTTAAAATACCGGAAATAAAACCACCCATTTTAAACATACTGAAAAATACCCCCAAATTTTAAAAATCCCCCGGATATACCCCCTTTAAACCCTTTCAGAGATGGAAACCCCCATAAAACATACCCAAAATACCACCCAAATTTAAAAATAAAAAACCCCCGATAAAACCCCCAAATTTTAACCCCTTTTAAAATATACCCCCCCATTTAAACATAACCCCCATATTCCACCATTTAAACCTAAAGGGGATATACCCCCCCTTTAAAAATACCCAAGGGGGAAAACCCAAGATTTAAAATACCCTTAAAAATACCACCCTTTAAAAGCATACCGGGGATTTTCCACCCCTTTAAACAATTTCCCCCAAATTTTACCACCATTTTAAAAATACCCAGTTTTTACCCCCATTTAAAAAAAAACCCAAATAAACCAATTTAAAAAATACCCCGATATACCCCCCAAGGGTTTTAAAATACCGAATTTTACCACCATTTAAGCATTCCCAGATATACCCCCATTTAAACATCCCCAGATTTTACCACCATTTAAACATCCCCAGATATACCACCAAGATTTAAACATCCCCAGATATACCACCATTTAAACATACGAGATATACCACCATTTAAACATACCCAGATATACCACCATTTAAGCATACCAGATATACCACCATTTAAACATACCCAGATATACACCATTTAAACATACCGAGATATACCACCATTTATAAACTACCCAGATATACCATCATTTAAACATACCCAGATATACCACCATTTAAACATACCCAGATATACCACCATTTTAAACATACCCAGATATACCACAAGATTTAAGCATACCGAGATATACCACCATTTAAGCATACCGAGATAAACCACCATTTAAACATACCCAGATATACCACCAAGATTTAAACATACCGAGATATACCACCATTTAAGCATACCGAGATAAACCACCATTTCAATAGCTGTCTTTGACACGCAGAGAAACAGCTTTGGTTTCAATTAATGACCCTAATCACCGTTGCAGAGAGAGAGAGAGAGAGATGAGAAGAGAGAGAGAGAGAAGAGAGAGAGAGCGATGAGAGATAGAGAGAGAGCGAGAGAGAGAGAGATAGAGAAAACGCGAGTCTTTCAACGGAAGCCATTAAACACCAACATTTTAAGCAGTTCACTATTCACACGCGAGAGAACAGCAGCAGGTTCTAATCAATGACCTAATCACTGTTGGTGCCACAGACGCGGCAGGTGATGAATAGACGGACGGTAGGATCTGTTGTGACGGTAACACTGGTACCGTCCGATTTCCTGGCACACTGGGAACCGACAGGAAGTGGCGACTGCGAAATAGTTGTTGATACATCCAGAGCGAGACAGGGAGACCTTGTTACACCGGCGTGGGAAGGATCCCAGTTAGTTTTGAATCAACAGCTGCGAAGTGTTTGTGTGAGGAGAGAGCGAGAGAGAGAGAGAGAGAGAGAGAGATAGAGAGAGCGAGGAGAGAGAGCAGAGAGAGATGAATGAGATGAATGATGATGATAGGAGGATGATGATCTTTATTTCCCAAGTAACAGATAAGCCAAACACATGCTTTTTTTTCATCCGGACCTTGCCCCGTATAAGGGACAAAGTATGGACTAGCGACGAAAACTTACAAAACTTTTAACAAACACACATATAATACCACAACTTAAAAAGTTTTAATGCATTAACATTCAGCGTAGATGAACTTTAAAAAGGAAAAAGAAACGATTTAAACAACAAACAAGAAAAAGAAATTGATTACAAAGAGAAAAGTGTTAGCACACCACAGATATATGAATAAGCGATCCTCCTATCGAAGGGAGAGAGGGGGGGCAGAGAAGCGAGAGAGAGAGAGAGAGAGAGCGAAGAGAGAGAAGAGAGAGAGAGAGAGAGAGGAGAGAAATACATTCCTTTTGTAAAAGATTCCATTAACATACAACAAACTGCTAAGCATACAAAACTAAGACAATTACTCAATGCCTCAATATATCAACATTTGTCTTTCTTTTACATTATATTACGTGTATAAGGCAAACGAGAAACGTAACAATACAATTATCAGTAAGCAACTATACATTCCTAGCATCAATAATTATAAACATTTAATTTTCATGATGCGTCGTGTATGTGTGTGTGTGATGTGTTTGTTCCTCTTGTGTGTGTGTGTGTGTGTGTGTGTGTGAGTGTGTGTGAGTGCTTGTGTGTGTGTGGTGTGGTGTGGTGTGGTTGAGTGTGTTGTGTGTGTGTGGTGTGTGTGTTTGTGTGGTGTGTGTGTGTGTGAGAGAGAGAGAGAGAGAGAGAGAGAGAGAGAGGAGAGAGAGACAGAGAGAAAGAGAGAGACAGAGAAATGCCATTAATATTTACGCTTCCCCCATCTTTTGTTGTTTTCCCTTCTTTACCATTCATACACTACCCAAATTTATAATTATTTAATTAAGCGACAAATCCATCGAAACGCAGCCGTAGTTAACGAAGAGAGAGAGAAGAGAAGAGAGAGAGAGGAGAGAGAGAGAGAGAGAGAGAAGAGAAGAGAGAGCATACATCAATAGATCAACAGTAAATCCGGACACACATTACACCTTGCAGTTACAGTGCTCAAAGAAATAAAAGTATTAAACATCAATCAATTTCGTGACAATGCACCAATAAAACCAGCGACCACAATATTCATTCCTTCATAATATGATTTCAATCATTAAATATAACCAATAGTACCATATATCTCTCATTTACATTATCTGTTTTTAAAACATCAGTGGAAAGGAAACGGCCGTTAACAGTTTAATATGCAGCAAAACTGAGGGTGTACCCTGGTATATGTATTTTGTTCTAATAGCAATGGTCTGCTTAGAAATTGTATTAGTTTTTCCCAGAAGGAATCCAGGTAATAATGAGTCGAAACATCAAAGTAGTGGGAAGTGAATTACCAAACCACGCTACTGAGTAGATAAGTCGCGTTGATTTAAATAGATCTATTCGTAGGTGTGGGATCCTGGAATTTGGTTGAACCCTAGGGTTTATGCTAAATTTTGGACTGAAAGAGTTATGTGGTGCTAAACCCGAAGCAATATTTTTGGCATTAGCTGACATTTGTTGACAGCAAACATTTCTTGTAACGGAAGAAGCCCCCGATCGTATAATCCTCCTTCACTAATGACTAGATGATTTTAAATAGAACTGCTTTAAAGTGCTCTTTGTAGACATCTTAAGAGGTTTCATGACATTACACTAGCAAATCAATAGGTTGAAACAATAATAGATTGAAGAGAGAACATGTGCGTGTAGAACAATTTTCCGGCATGAAGGTTTAAGAAATGCCTTAATCCTGCACAGCTGATATTTTGCTCTGGATATTGATTTACATAAACAGCGAAGTTGATGAGACCCAGAAAGATTAGTAACAACATATACACCTAGACCTCGATGGCTACTACCCACTTCATTTCCTGAGTATGATAAAAACAGATGGGGGCTTGTGTGATATGTTTTGTCTCTCTGCCTGTGTTATCAGCATTAGTTTTGTATTGTTAGGATTCAGTTGACATGTGATTTACATTGCAACCAATTACATTAAGAATATTAGCATTCTGTTCTTCTGTAATGAAAGTGAAAACAGCTTCCAAGCTGGGGCAACTGTATGGACAGTGGTATCATCAATAAGAGTTTTCACATAATCCCAATATAAAGAGGGAGATCATTCTATAGACTGAAGAACCAGCAAAGGACCTAACTCAGAACCCTGGGTATCGCCATGTTGGATAGGTTAATTCTCTGATAAATTGTTTTGGACCACTAACGATTTGTTGACGGTCTTCTAGGAATATGTATCAGTTGGAAAGGTATTTCCAGTTATAACCATAATGATAAAAGCTTCCTGTATAACATTTGTGGGTCAATGACATCAATAGAGCATTTGCAAAAAATCAACAAACAGTGCGCCACAATATTATTCTCAATTAAACACTGGCCTAGCCATTGATCTACTAGGTTTTGAAAGCCGCTTTATGACCAAGAATGATTTTTCATGAAAACCCGCTTGATTTATTTAGTAGGTTGAGGAGTCAAAATGGTGCAAAGATGCTAGATTTATGTGTTTTTTCCAAGGGCTTGGACAGAACTGGCAAAATGGATATAGGACTGTAAGTTCGAAGGTTCAATTAGGTCCTCCAGAGTTGAAATGGGTATAACTTTTGCAACTTTAACTGATCGGGAAAGTGACATTTATCCATGCATAGAATTGTAAATGTAGGTAAGAGATACACATATAACAGGTGCCGATAGTTTCAGTATTTTTCGCATCACCCGTAAAGTCCGCGCTTTCCTGTCTGCTTTAATTGCATAAAGTCTTGCCAAACTTCACTAACTGTCATAGGTGGAAACTGGTGATGCGGACGAATGTTCCATAGCAATGCAAAAAGTTTTTTAATTTTGTAATCCATTTGATCAGTATTCTTCTTTTCTTTGACAACGTGTTCTCTGCAACTGTTGTAAAGTGCTGGTTGAGTTCATTTGGAGTGTATGGCTGTAATGGACTTGTCTTGACAGTGAAGTTTTATTTGTAAGTTCATTTATTGCTTGCCATATGGACTTCGAAATTTTTTGTTGCTACAATTTCAACGAAAAAAATTTCATTTTTGGCTGTCCGTTTGAGTGAATTGACTTTATTACGTTGCCTTTTAAATCCATCCGAATGCCCTTTTCTGCTTCAAGCAGTCGCGCGTAAGAAACAAGCACTGTATTTCATCAGTCCTCCACTTGGTTGTGCTCAGTAACTCGCAACGCGTTTTGAATGGCGCATGCTTGTCATAAACAGAATAAAACGTGGTGTAGCCAGTACTCAAGCCTTTCTCTGGATCAGTGTAATATAAACATTTATAAGGGGGAATCATGTGGTCAGTGAGATGGATCTACTTGGAAGTGTCCCAAAAGATCTGTAAGTGATTATGTTAGTGGCCAGTTTTAGGAAAAATTTGGATTCCACTTCCTTTCCCACGTAATGCATACTGAAAGTGGTCGCAGCATCCTGCAAAGGCACACATTTCTCAAATGACGTTTTGTGGTTCGTCAGAAAGATGATGTGGTCAATTAATTGTTTGTCTAGTGAATGTTACTAACTCTGGTTGGCATGTCTATATTTGGAGTAAGGGAATGAGGTAGAGTCCTATCTGACCATGATGTTTGCACTTCAATAGATTCAATTTGAAATCACCTAAAAGTATTAATTCTGTGGCAATCAAGCGATCTGCACACAACCATCATAGCCGAAACCTTGTCCATCCCAACCCAGCATATTTCCGCTGGGTTATCGATATAAAAATCCTATTTTTGACGGTTTTGTTCTTTCAACTTGGATTACTAACCAAGCGGCTTCAATTTCCAAAACCTTCAAGATCATACAAACGTTGGCATTTAAATGTTCATGAAAACGTAAAGTAATAAGCCTGTAGCTTTGGATTCGGTGGGATCTCTGCGTACATATTGTAGCCCAGAGATTAAGACATGGCATCAGGGACAAAATATCTGAAAGTCTTGATTTCAGTGAAGCCAAATATAAAACGGGTTTGTCTGATGTACACTAAAGTGGGGTACCTTCCTGTAACTTGTTTTTGTTATGGTTTATATTAAGATGACCCAATACGTAGTCCCTCCTCTTCCTGTGGCCCAATTTTGAAGTATGATTGCACCATTAGTGCCTACTAAAACAAATATAGCAACTAAAACAAATATAGCAAGGAAACACTGAATACAAACTCAATGTGTCCGGTATGGTATACATCACACAACAACTATCTCTTCAATTCAAACGGATAAGA
>JAFLJL010016372.1:13168-20668 GCA_018398815.1 Conus ventricosus
AAGCGCTTAGAGTTTGGTCTCTAGCCGAGAATAGGCGCTATATAAGTATTCATTATTATTATTATTATTATTATTATCGTTAAAAAAAATACATTTCGTATCTGAATGGATTAGGATAGAGGAATAATGCCTGATAAGCTTACAAAAAATGATATAGAAATAATGCTGTATACACTTGAATATCTTTTTCCGGTTCTTTAGCATCAGATTATATGAACAACGCTTGTTTTGAACCCGTCTTGGACATTCGACATTCCTGAGTCAACCGATGTTCGTTTGGTGTGAAACGCTCTCCCCTCTCCATCACACTCATATTCTGAGTCAAAACGGCGTACAACATCTATCTGAGTATGAGCATTCCTCCTTCGTTCCCTCTTCTTCCACGTCCTCCCCCCCCCCCCACCACCCACAGTTCCCCCCCCCCCCCCCCATCCTCGACCCCCCATTCCCACCCATCGCCTCTCTGTCTGCGTCTTATCACCCCTTCCCCATGGACAAACCTGTGCCGTCAGGGTACATAACCTTACCAAGACTAACGGAGTCCGTGAGAGTGAGCCCCCTTTCCTTGACGCCGACCATGATCATGTTGTTGTCGCTGCTGATGCTGATACTGCTTCATTTGCAACAACTACTTAGTCTGCTGCAAAGACCAATTTTTTGTTTTGTTTTAGTAGTTAATTACACTTCTTAACATGAGTGTGACTTAAGAATGAAATAAGAAAAGAAGAAAAAAAAAGACCGAAAGAAGGAAAGAAGAAAAACCTATTCCATTCGTTCCCAGTTCGTTAAAACAAAGACAAATACCCCCCCCCCTACCACCCCCAACAAAAAAAAGAAAGAAAGAAAAACCCAAACAAACAAAATTGCTTAAGGTGCTTCCCAATTCGCTAAAACAAAAAGAAATAAAACACCCCGTCCCCCCCCCCCCCCCCAAAAAAAAAAAAAAAAAAAAGAAAAAAAGAAAAAAAAACCCAAACAAACAAAAAAAAAATTCCTTAAACTGAGAATAGTAAGAAGCGAAAGGTTTGAGTGTAAAGAAACAGACAGTGTTTTGAGATACGTCTATCAACGATTTTCTTGTGTGTGTGTGTGTGTGTGTGTGTGTGTGTGTGTGTGTGTGTGTGTGTGTGTGTCAGTACAACACTCTGTTAATCTGACAGTAAATGGTTTCAGTCAGTCAGTCAGTTTGTGTATGTGTGTCTGTGTGTGTCTGTGTGTGTGTGTGTGGTCAGTTTCAAAGTCAGGTGACGTCAGGCGGTAAACTGACACAAACTTAAAAAGAAAAATAACTGTTCCGCCGAAACGAAAGAGACACACAAATGACGAGACAAATCACTGCGCGTTTCGACCTCTTTGGGTTATATTCAAGCAAGACAAACAACATTCCAGACAATGAAAGTGAAGAATGAACCATCACTTATCTGCTCACACTGGGCACAGGAATGAGAGACGATGTTTCATTCAGTTCTGTTAGCACAGTCCTCCTCATCCGAGTCTCGTCCTGTTCCAGAATTGGCTCTCGAGAAAAACCGGTGCTTCTTTTTTTTTTTTTTTTTTCTTTTTTTTGTTCGTTCGCAGGATTGGGATTTCTGTGGTGGGTGCCTTACGATCACAGCTGGCCGTAAACTAACAGCCATGCACACTCCCTGGCTGGGGTAGTCCATCGCAGGGCCAGGGCCAGCTAGCACTCGCTTTCAGCAAAATTCCCACGCACGGAATGATGCTGTTTACCGTACTTACGGGCCTGAAGCATCTTCTCATGTCTCTGTCTAAAAGACAAGTTGAGTGTGCGTATCCCAACAATCTCCTTGCCGTTCTCCTGCACTCGCAACCCGTGAACAGCAGCACAGAACAACAACAACCACAACAACAACAACAACAAAAGATGCAGTCCCATTCAGCGATAATGGACTTGACCAGTGACAGTGCAGACTGAGGCAATAACCAGTTCTCACTGAACGAGCGAGAAGCAGACAATACTATGGTATGCATTCATTCATTGGGAAAGGGGGAGTGCGTTGCTGTATTTGATTACAAAAATCTTATTTTCTTTCTAAATATCTGTTTGTTTGTTGTTTTTTTCTTGGTGGATTCCGTACTCAGTGCATGAATTACAATTCACATGTTTGTGCTTAATCGACAAAAAGCCGAAAATCAACACAAAGAGCTCCATTTGGGACTTCTGTGAGGATACGGCTCTGATGTGAGCATAGGGCGCGCACACACGTTTCATTGCTTACTAGGTAACCGCCCTGAAAAAGGCCGTGAGTGCTGGGCTTGCCGGTAATGATGGAACCAGAACCAGATGGAACCTGTCTACAGGGATTTTGTCTTCAGGATTTGGCCTTGGGGTTCTTTTATGGCAGCTGTAGCTCATGCGTGGTGGATAAAGGCAATGAGGTGTTCTTTCGGGATATCTGTTGGTGTTGGGAATTTTTTACTTGTTTTTTTTTATTTTAGTTTAGTTTTGTTTTTGTTTCTGGTTTTTGATTTTCGTTTTTTTTTTTTTTTGTTTCTTTCGAATGCTATTCTGTTTGTATTTGTTTCAGAAGAAAGAAGAAGCAAGCATTATCGAAAACGTACGAAAGCAGTGCGCTCTGTCTATCTGTCTGTCTGTCTGTCTTTTTGTCTGTCTGTCTGTCTGTCTGCCTGTCTGTCTGTCTGTCTGTCTGTCTGTCTCTCTCTCTCTCTCTCTCTCTCTCTCTCTCTCTCTCTCTCTCTCTCATTCGTTTTGAGCTACGCTGCACACACACACACACACACACACACACACACACACACACACACACACACACACACACACACACACACACACACCACACACACACACACTCTCTCTCTCTCTCTCTCTCTCTCTCTCTCTCTCTCTCGTTTTGAGCTACGCTGCACACACACACACACACACCACACACACACACACACACACACACACACACACACACACACACACACACACTCACTCTCTCTCTCTCTCTCTCTCTCTCTCTCTCTCTCTCTCTCGTTCATCTATACAAACCCTCCTCTTATCCCTCTATTCACCTTACTTCTCTCCATTCTCCTCCTCTCTTCTTCACTGCTGCAGAGTCCTGGGTACACACACAGTGAAGACTTTGGCCATGACTGTGGGAGCTTGCCCACAGTCACAGCAGGGTCCTGTCTGTCTGTCTGTCTGTCTGTCTGTGTGTAACGTCCGCATATTGCTCACGTGTTTTGCAGGTTGACTGACTTTACTCCTGGCTTGGTACTCTGTTGGATTGGGTTGGAAGGTGGCGGCTTTTCAGCTCGAGGCCTTGTTCTGTGTCTGTCTGTCGGTCGGTCTGTCTGTCGGTGTGTCTGTCTGTCTCTCTCTCTCTCTCTCTCTCTCTCTCTCTCTCTCTCTCGCTCGCTCTCTCTCGCTCTCACTCTCTCTCTCTCTCTCTCTCTCTCTCTCTCTCTCTCTCTCTCTCTCTCTCTCTCTCTCTCTCTCTCTCTCTCTCTCTCTCCGCTGTCTCCCCACTTTTCACTCTGTCTCTCCTGCTCCGTCCTGTTCCCTTCTCTCACTCTTTGCCTGTCTCTCTCTCTCTCTCTCTCTCTCTCTCTCTCTGTCTCTCTCTCTCTTTCTCTGTCTCTCTGTCTGTCTCTCTCTCTCTCTCTCTCTCTCTCTCTCTCTCTCTCTGTTCTTTTATGGGAGCTGTAGCACATGTCTGTCGGGTTAAAGAAATCAAGGGTCCTCTGGAGATGTTTAGTTTTTTTCTTCTTCTTTCTTTCTTTCTTTCTTTCTTTCTTTCTTTCTTTCGAATGCTGTTCTGCTCTGTGTTGCTTCCGAAGAAACAAGTAGCGATCATTATCAAAAACGTATGAAAGTACCCCCCCTCTCTCTCTCTCTCTCTCTCTCTCTCTCTCTTCCCCCTCTCTCTCTCTCACTCTCTCTCTCTTTCCCTTCTCACTCTCTCTCTCCCCCCCTTTCTCTCTCTCTCTCTCTCTCCTCTCTCTCTCTCTCTCTCTCTCTCTCTCTCTCTCTCTCTCTCTCTTCATTATTTCTGGGATAGATGCGCAACATCTATTTGTGGATTTTCCACAAAAACAAACTCCATACACATGACTGCACTGACTTCCAAGGGAAGAGAAATCGCTGCAATAGAGGTGAAAAAACAAACAAACAAAAAAGCAAACAAACAAAAAAACAACCAAATTGTACATGAAAAGGGAATGACAGAGCGAGCGCGATAGTCCAGTGGTTAGAACATGGGAGGAGAGGGGAGGTCGGGGCGGGGGGGGGGGGGGGGGGTCGTAGGTCCGATCCCAGGAGAGCCTTTCAATGATGAAGAGTGAAAATGGATTGTGTCCCCTCGCCCAGGTCACCCTGATGGGTTGTCCTCTCTTGCCCAGGTCACCCTAATGAATTGTCTCCCCTCGCCCAGGTCTTTTTAATGGATTGTCTCCCCTCGCCCAGGTCACTTTAATGATTGTCTCCCATCGCCCAGAACACCCTAATGGATTGTCTCCCCTCGTCCAGGTCACCCTAATGGATTGTCTCCCCTCGCCCAGGTCACCTGAATAGATTGTCTCCCCTCAACCAGGTAACCCTAATGGATTGTCTCCCCTCGCCCAGGTCACCCTAATGGATTGTCTCACCTCAACCAGGTCACTAATGGGTTGTTTCCTCTCGCCCAGGTCACTTTAATGGATTGTCTCCCCTCGCCCAGGTCACTTTAATGGATTGTCTCCCCTCGCCCAGGTCACCCCAATGGATTGTCTCCCCTCGCCCAGGAGACTCTAATGAGTTCGCACTGGCACTGATGGACCCCCCCTCCCCCACCCACTGGGTGGGTATGTATATACACAAAGACAACCTCATTTACTGATGGACACCCCCTCCCCCACCCACTGGGTGGGTATGTATATACACAAAGACAACCTCATTTACTGATGGACCCCCCCCCCCTCCCCCACCCACTGGGTGGGTATGTATATACACAAAGACAACCTCATTTACTGATGGACCCACCCCTCCCCACCCACTGGGTGGGTATGTATATACACAAAGACAACCTCATTTACTGATGGACCCCCCCCCCTCCCCCACCCACTGGGTGGGTATGTATATACACAAAGACAACCTCATTTACTGATGGACCCCCCCCCCCCTCTCCCACCCACTGGGTGGGTATGTATATACACAAAGACAACCTCATTTACTGATGGACCCCCCCTCCCCCACCCACTGGGTGGGTATGTATATACACAAAGACAACCTCATTTACTGATGGACCCCCCCCCCCCGCCTCCCCCACCCACTGGGTGGGTATGTATATACACAAAGACAACCTCATTTACTGATGGACCGCCCCTCCCCCACCCACTGGGTGGGTATGTATATACACAAAGACAACCTCATTTACTGATGGACCCACCCCCTCCCCCACCCACTGGGTGGGTATGTATATACACAAAGACAACCTCAGATACTCAAGTTGCAGATTTTGTACACTATTCCATACTTCGGCGAGTCGTGGCACCACACACACACACACACACACACACACACACACACACACACACACACACACACACAAAGAAGTCCTGTCACGGACGAATGAAAAAAACACACACACGCAACAAGTATCAGTGCAGCACAACTGTCCAGATCACGATTGTCCGAATCACGGCAGTCCGAATCACGATCCCCGAATCACGCTTATCCGGGACACACACAAAAAAAAAAAAAAAAAAAAAAGAAAGAAACAAACAAAAACAAAAACAAAACAAAAAAGAAAACGGTTGTTTTGAATCATAATGTCAGAATGAGAAGCTTATCCGTGCCTCTCTCTCTCTCTCTTCTCTCTCTCTCTCTCTCTCTCTCTCTCTCTCTCTCTCTCTCGCTCTCTCTCTCTAGCGTAGCTATTTTCTGCTGGAATTATGCAGATTTTTAATCTACGTGACATACCCCAAAGGTGACTGGGCTATCAATATAGGTTTTTTTTTGTTTCTTTTTTTTTTTCTCCTCTTGTGTTTTATTTTTGTTCTTTTTTCCTCGAGCTTTGAGATTGATTTCCTCCATACTTCTTGTATTATTCATGTGTTTCCTCGGTATTTTATGTTTGATTGATTATTGTCTAAATAGGCATAACTGTGTGTCCCCTCTCTCTCTCTCTCTCTCTCTCTCTCTCTCTCTCTCTCTTTTCATTCAACGCCCATCCCGCGCCGAATTTAAGAAGATAAGTAATTAATTGCTCGTTCTTCGTTGTCATTGTCCTGAATGTTGTTTCTCTCCCCTGAAGAAGACCTAAGCTATCGAAACATGTTTTATATAAGAATATAGGTTTCTGGATTCTGGATTCGACATTAGATAAGTAGTTACAGACTCAGAATCAAAAACTTACTTAGAGAATATTTCGACAGGGTCGCCCTGTCTTCTTCAGCTCACTGTTGCTGTTGTGGCACCGAGGCCTGGTGGGGAGACTGTTGTGTGGGGTGAACAGTTGTCAGGATCTGATTGTAGATGGGGGGGGAAGTTCAAAGCCTTGATCTCTGTTCAGGCTGGGGCGTCTGGTCTTAATTTCTATGGCTTCTTTAACTTTTCTTTTTGTGAGGAAGGGCTCTGTAGATAAGATCTTGGTTTCTTGGGGGCTGAAACTGTGGCCTGTGACTTGTAGATGTTCATGTATGGCAGAAGTAGATCGGTTTTGGTGTTCCTGTAGACGGGTGGTGAGTGGTCTTGCTGTCTCGCCAATGTAGGTATGGGTACAGTCTTGACACCCTACCTGGTACACTACACCACACTGCTTGGGGGGGTCCGTTTTGTCTTTGACATGGATCAGTTGCTGGCGTAGGGAGTTGGTGGGTTTATGGAACACTTTGCATCCATGTTGTTGGAAGGTCCTGGCTAGACGCTCTGAGACTCCTTTAATGTAATGGATCCCCACTTTCACACTGTCCGTATATGTAGAAGAAGGGGAGGGAACTCGAGGGTTGTCCCACATCCATGCAGAGTATCCATTAGCGGAAAGGGCAGTCTTGATGTGTTCTTCTTCTTTCAACTCTTCCTCCTTAGTGGAACACAGTACAGAGGCTCTGTGCATGAGGGTGTTGACAACAGATCTCTTGTGATGGAGGGGGTGGTTGGAGTGAAAGTTCAGATATTGGTTAGTGTGGGTGGGTTTCCTAAGACCACTCACCACCCATCTACAGGAACACCAAAGCCGATCTTCTTCTGCCATACATGAACATCTACAAGCCACAGGCCACAGTTTCATCCCCCAAGAAACCAAGATCTTATCTACAGAGCCCTTCCTCACAAAAAGAAAAGTTAAAGAAGCCATAGAAATTAAGACCAGACGCCCCAGCCTGAACAGAGATCAAGGCTTTGAACTCCCCCCCCCCCCCCCCCCCCATCTACAATCAGATCCTGACAACCGCTCACCCCACACAACAGTCGTTCCACCAGGCCTCGCTACCACAACAGCAACAGTGAGCTGAAGAAGACAGGGCGACCCTGTCGAAATATTCCCTAAGTAAGTT
>JAFLJL010016372.1:23168-29032 GCA_018398815.1 Conus ventricosus
GTCTCCAGGTGCAGACAGTGGGTTCAAAATAGCCGGAGATTAGACCTGATCGGCAAGACCAGTGCACAGCTCAACCAAAGCTACCTATTCTGCCGGAAGCATTTTGAGCCAAACCAGTTCCTGAGACCTGACGACCCGAGGAGCCGTTTAAAACACGATGGAAAGCCCACCATCTTTGACGTCCCAAACCCACCACCTAAAGTCAAGTCGTCAAGAAAATCGCCAAGGAAACGACAAGCACCGGCCCCCCAAAGAACGAGCAAAAAGCAGCGTGTGCATGAAACAGGTATGTAAAGTAAACTGGATCATGAATGTTGGGATGGATGTGGTGATAAAGGTGATGGTAATCACGAGTTTACAGGGAATGCTTGTGATTAAAAGACTACTGTCTTGCAATGAAAGAAAAAAATGATTAAATCATCGAATTCAGACACAGCAAGATATTTACAAATCACTTTGCATAGATGAAATTCGTAGAGTACCTCAGATCATGTATTCGCTCTAAAAGGTTTTTAATGGAGAGAGAGAGACAGAGAGAGAGAGAGAGAGAGAGAGAGAGAGAGAGAGAGAGAGGGGGGGGGGGGAGAGAGAGAGAAAGAGAGAGAGAGAGAGGCAGAAAAACAGAGAGAGAGAGAGAGAGAGAGAGAGAGAGAGAGAGAGAGAGAGAGAGAGAGAGAGAGATTAATTTTCCAATTTCATTCCTTGAAAATTTATGTAAAGTGATGAAATCAGATTCCATTTCTCCAGTCATTAATAATGTGCATGGGTGTGTTTGTGTGCAGATCAAGGAGAGGAGCTCAGCTTAGCAACTGAACCTACACCATCCTCAAGCCATCTCCACAAAGACGGTTAAAAATTCTCAAGCAGAGGCTGAAGTCAAGTCGAAACAAGCTCTACCGGGTTGGGGTTACAGTCAAAAGGGGACCAAAAGATCAAGCATAGCTCAGAGAAAGGCTAACATTGTTTCTGAACTCTCACATTTCTTGCCCATGTCTTCTGTTAGATTCATTCAATCGCAGTTGAAAGCTGTAGGGAAAAAGAAGAAGGGGGTACGTTGGAGCGAAGAAGACAAAGCTCTTGCTTTGTCTCTTTTTCATGCCAGTCCCAAGGCATATAGGCTCTTGAAGAAGGTGTTTCTATTACCAGCGGTAAGAACGCTCCAGAGAGTGATGCGAAACACACAGGTGTACCCTGGTTTCAGCCAGGCCATTTTTGACGCTCTTGCGTTGAAACTGAAATCACTCTCTCCGAGTGACAAAGTATGTGCAATCATTTTTGATGAAATGTCAATAAAGGAATCTGTTGCATACGATGCAGGAAGGGACAGAGTTGAAGGGTTTGAAGACTTTGGGGATCTTGGCAGAAGTGAATATGCCGCAAACCATGCCACTGTCTTCATGGTGCGGGGACTCAAAAGTAAATGGAAGCAGCCAGTAGGATATTTCCTTTCTAGTGGCCCCATTGACAGTGCAATGCTCCATTCTCTTTTGATGCAGTGCATTTCAAAGACAGAGCAGGCTGGTCTGACTGTCAAAGCGGTGATTGCGGACCAAGGCTCAAACAACAGGAAAACATTTAACACCCATTTGAAAATCTCTGAGAATGAGCCCTTCTTCTTGCACGAAGGCCGAAAAGTGTATGTCATCTATGACCCGCCCCATCTGTTGAAGAATATTCGGAACAATCTCAAAAACAAAGGGTTTCTTCTTGATGGGGAAACCATCAGTTGGCAGCACGTTGAAGACTTGTTCAGGTTTGACAAAGAGAACAATGTGAGAATCGCTCCCAAACTCACAGAAAGGCACATTTCATTGCCACCTTTCTCTTCTCTAAAGGTACGATATGCAGCTCAAGTGTTGTCGCACTCTGTTGCTGCTGGCATACAACTTCTCAGTCGTCTTCATGTTTTACCAGAAGAGGCAACGGCGACAGCCAATTTCATTGAGCAGTTTGACCAACTTTTCAATGCGTTTAATTCCAGAAATCTGTCGTCCAGCAAAGTCATGGGGAATGCTATTTCAAGCCAATCTGGCCATGAAGAGTTCTTTGAACGCATGCTTGCCTGGCTAGACAAGGTCCAGCCAATATCAGGAAGCCAGCTTCCCTGCCTCACGGGGTGGAAAATGGCAATCAGAGCTGTGCAAGGTCTCTGGGCGGATCTGCATGAACAGTTTGGTTTCAAGTTCCTTCTCACAGACAGGCTGAACCAAGATTGTCTCGAGAATTTTTTTCACAGATCCGTGGAAATAGTGGACGGGTAGAAAACCCTTCTGCCGCAGCACTGCGAAAATTGATTCGCCAGGCAATGGTAGCTCAAATCTTTGTCCACAGTGACGGCAGCAACTGTGAAGATGATTCGAGCCATTTTTTGCTGAAGTTGAAATGTCAAGCAAACGAAGAACCTGCCAGCACAGAAGTTGCGGACGATGAGGAAGATGAAAACGAGTCAGTGTTTCGCATTGCCATGCCTCTCCCACCACCAAAAGACTGCAACCTTCAAAAAGTAGAGGACAATGTATTGGCCTATATCGCTGGGTACATTGCCATGAAGCTCAAAATGAAGTTCTGCGATCCATGCAACAGTATGTTGACAGGAACTCTTTCTGGTCGACAAGATGAAATGTTACTTGAAACAAAGCAGTTTCTCAACCTTGACAAAGAAAAAGGCCTGCAAGTACCAAGTCCGCAGTTGGTGGAGGCCGTGAAGGTTCTTGAAATAGCTTATGTCAGCAGTGTGGATAAAATCATCATCGGTGACAACGTCAGAGCCCGTTTGCGGAGCATTGTCAAAGAGAAAATGAGCCAAACTGTTCTTTCATGTCCTCTGGCGCAATGCAACACTGAGAAACTTATTGTCGACAAATTTCTGTCTGTTCGCCTGCATTTCACATTGAAAATATGCAGTTCCTCTTTCCACCAAAAGTGTCTTAAAAGAAACAAGAAAATGATGAAACTGTCCCATCAATGAACTGTCAAGAGTTCTCTCTCTCTCACACGATTACTAACCCCCTCCACCCCCAGCATACTCGTGTGTAAGCCTACATGTATCAATGACCGTTTCATGTCTAGGCCTATCTCGTCGCAATGTCTACTTTGAGGTTGATGTGTGTATTTGAAATTGTGTGCTTCTTCTTTGCTCGTATTTTAAACAAGACATTTGTTGCAAATTTTTGCAGACTGTTTGGAAAATGCAACCAGTTTTGTTTTAATCCATCTTGTATTGATGGCAGAACTTTTTTCTATGTTTTGTGGGATGAGACGGACTGCATTACCCCCTCCCACCCCCCACCTCCACCCCTTTCATTATGCCATTGTTGGACGTTGTTATAAACTGACACAACACAATTAAAGTTTGATTTGGAGACAAATAAATGGTCTTTTTTTAATTTAGAACAAGCCACAAACTCTCTCTCTCTCCCCACCCCACCTTCACCCATCTTACCACAGTCATGCACACACACACACACACACACACACACACACACACACACACACACACACACACACACACTATACATACATAAATATACATGCGTATGCATGCACACATGCAGTGCACACACGCACCTACATGCACACGCACACAAACACAAGGAGGGCCAAAAAATGTGTAGAGGCATTTGAATCTGTCGTCACAAACTGCTGAAGCAGTTCAAGGTAAAGTTATGACAACAAATGCGGCCCGACGGGCGTCGTTGTTTACATCACGGCAACGTTTTCACATAGCAGCCGCGAGCCTGCAGCCCGCGCCGACTAAGGGAGATAATCGACTGAACGGCCTTGTAGGCTGTAAGAGGCAGTGTCGTATCTCGGTAATGTAGTATGCTCTGCTCATATATTATTTTTGTGGCTCATATATTATTTTTGTAGGCTCATGTATTATTTTTGTAGGCTCATGTATTATTTTTGTAGGCTCATGTATTATTTTTGTAGGCTCATATATTATTTTTGTAGGCTCTTATATTAATTTTGTAGGCTCATATATTATTTTTGTAGGCGCACGTATTATTTTTGTAGGCTCTTATATTAATTTTGTAGGCTCATATATTATTTTTGTAGGCTCATGTATTGTTTTTGTAGGCTCATGTATTGTTTTTGTAGGCTCACGTATTGTTTTTGTAGGCTCTTGTATTATTTTTGTAGGCTCATATATTATTTTTGTAGGCTCTTATTTATATTGATCCTAGGGTGAGAGTGGGATGTGTGAACATATTTAGCTATTTTCAATACAAGCTTTTTATTTCAATCTCGAATCTCGATCGTTTATTCTCGTTTTGATCGTGATCAAATCATTTCCAAATGTTCCCCCATTCACACATCCGATAGGTAACAATGTGGATCCTGTGATCGATCGTCAAGTAAGTTATTGATTTAGATTACTAATTGAGTGCCTTGTCTATCTGGGGCGAGCACCCTGTATGTTGGAACTACTCCTTGGACATAGCCCCCCCCCCCTCCCCCCCTCACAGCCCTTGACATACTTTCTGTGGTGTTGAAAGACATTTTGATTTGGAAAGTTGATAAGATGGTTGTCCTCACGGACAGAATGTATCTTTTGGTCATTAAAAGACAGAGGAGTTTTTTTTCATTTCCCATTGGAACATTTTAGAGAGTATTGGGGTCTGTGCACCCAGAATGACCTGTTGTTTATGGAAGGCGAATTGGTCGTCTGTATGACCTGGAAGAGAAGCATATGAAAGGGCGAATGAATTGAGGTCAGTGTGACCTAGATATATATATATTTTTTTTTTAATGGACAACAGCATCAACACTTTGTATAAAAGGGGGACGTCTTGTTGAATAATGATATTGGAAAAAGACACACAAAAAGAAAAGCAAAACATTAAAATCCCCGCGCGCCAAAAGAAGTGAGGCGCGAATAAAAATTTAAAAAAAAGAAGAATTCATTATTTTTAACCGGGGGGGGGGGGGGGGGGGGGGGGAGAGAAATGTCAAATTGTCTTCTAGATTTGTCACACTGGAAGAAAGGAGTCCGATGTGTTGTTGCAGGCGGGCCGCACGATGATCTCTGTGTGCATGTCAGTGTGTACATGGGGACCGCCGTGTGACCACGACAAAGGATGCTGCTGTAAAGAGACGTGCACTGATGTGTATCACTGGTCACGTCACATGAGTGGAAGCGTTGTGTTTAGCCGGACGAGTGTGGCTGGTTCATGATGCTGGTACCGGAGATGTTGTGTAAGGGGCTGGACAACATTAACAGACTGAAACAGCGGGGAGAGGAGGGGTACCGGAGATGTTGTGTAAGGGGCTGGACAACATTAACAGACTGAAACAGCGGGGAGAGGAGGGGTACCGGAGATGTTGTGTAAGGGGCTGGACAACATTAACAGACTGAAACAGCGGGGAGAGGAGGGGTACCGGAGATGTTGTGTAAGGGGCTGGACAACATTAACAGACTGAAACAGCGGGGAGAGGAGGGGTACCGGAGATGTTGTGTAAGGGGCTGGACAACATTAACAGATTGAAACAGCGGGGAGAGGAGGGGTACCGGAGATGTTGTGTAAGGGGCTGGACAACATTAACAGACTGAAACAGCGGGGAGAGGAGGGGTACCGGAGATGTTGTGTAAGGGGCTGGACAACATTAACAGACTGAAACAGCGGGGAGAGGAGGGGTACCCGGAGATGTTGTGTAAGGGGCTGGACAACATTAACAGACTGAAACAGCGGGGAGAGGAGGGGTACCAGAGATATTGTGTAAGGGGCTGGACAACATTAACAGACTGAAACAGCGGGGAGAGGAGGGGTACCCGGAGATGTTGTGTAAGAGGCTGGACAACATTAACAGACTGAAACAGCGGGGAGAGGAGGGGAGACTTGGAGAGGTCTCTTTCTGTGTGG
>JAFLJL010016375.1:11493-25096 GCA_018398815.1 Conus ventricosus
TGCCCCACGAGTGACGGATGATCCTCAGAGAGACTGATCGGGCATTGCGAGACGGTAAGACCGAGCGTGCTCTGACCGCACAATATTGAAGAAAAACTGCGTTGGTTTTCCACTTCCGCTAACAGCAACATCGTATCTGTACGACAGTCCAAATAGAACATTTTGTGTTTAGGGGGAAGTCTTTCGTCATTTTTTCACAAGCAGATGCGTCGTAAGTCGTGTATTTAGCATGGAATTTGCCGGTATAATAGGTTATTTACAAAGAAACTACGTTTTCTGTAATGGAACACAACCGATCCTCCTCTAATAGTTTAATATGGCATCACCTTTTGAACGTGCACCTTGAGAACTGGTCATCGCCATTTTGTGCACTGTCCCTGGGCAGTTCCGTTTGTTGCTATACAAAAGAAAATGTGAAGCTAGTTCCAGCTAGCGCGCACTGTCATCCAGGAAAGTAGTATCCACATATTGGTGTCAGCCTATGGAGTGTTGTTCATGTTGGGGCCCACATGTGTCCACAAAACAATGTTTCGACACATTCCGCAGATAGTTTTCCTTTTGGAATTTTCTCAGGGTTTCGGATGGGTGGGTGGGTAAGTGAGTGTGAGTGTGGGTGTAGGTGTCTGTGTGTCTGGTGTGTGTGTGTGTGTGTGGTGTGTGTGTGTGTGTGTGTGTGGTGTGTGTGTGTGTGTGTGTGTGTGTTTGTGTGTGTTGCCGAGGGTACTTGTGCAGTTGATGGGTTAGCTGTTATTTTGTTTTGTTTCGGGGTTTTGTTTTTGTTTTGCTTTTTGGTTGGTTGGTTGGTTGCCATCTTCGGGGTTTGTTTTTTTGTTTGTTTTTTGTTGTTTTCTTTTTGTTGTTGTTTTTTTCTTTTGCCGAGCCATTTCAAGTGGTATTCAAGGGTACCTGTTCTGTTCCCGTATGGGCTGGAGACTACTTCTTAAGCCACACGTTGACGACAATATTTGTCTGGTCCCAGGGCCAACAAGATTTAGTATTCTGCAGGGCGTCACCACGTTCATCCGAGGATCGCCCCCATCAACATGCCGACACTGACAATCATGACACATGCCGACACTGACGATCATGACACATGCCGACACTGACAATCATGACACATGCCGACACTGACGATCATGACACATGCCGACACTGACAATCATGACACAGGCATGGAGGACCGCCAAGGATCGTCCCATCAACATGCGACACTGACAATCATGACACATGCCGATTCTGACAATCATGACACATGCCGACACTGACAATCATGACACATGCCGACCCTGACAATCATGACACATGCCGACACTGACAATCATGACACATGCCGACACTGACCATCATGACACAGGCATGATTGAGGCACACAAAAAAAAGGCATGGAGGGCCGCTTTGTTTTATCATGATGACGAGGACAAGGATGATGCTATGGAATTTCCTTTCAGACTGAAATTACATGATCAGGCTGTACAAAGAGAAATGAGAGAGAATGGGGGGGGGGGGGGAAGACAGACAGACAGAGATAGTGGGAGAGAGGCAGACAGACAGACAGTAGGACAGAGAGACACAGAGGGAGGCGTCAGAATCGGTGGGTGGAGGGGAGCGGAGCTCAGGGGGACACCCCCCCCCCCCCTACACCCCATGAAAGCACTGGGGACCAAAACTTCTTTTTTGGCCCTACCCACCCACCCCACTCCCCAATAATGGGAACGCCAAAAAGTGCGAGGACTGGTTATTGTACTTAAAATCCCGGCCCCCCTCCCCCCACCATCCCCCTCGCATCCCCGATGGGAATTTTGAAAGCTTAGAAATAGAGACATCCCTCGTAGAAATTTGGAAAATAAGAGTCCCCCACCACCCCCACCCCCACCCCCCCCACACCCCCCCCCCCCACCCCCTAGCTTTTATGGAATAAAGAAAAGTGAATGCCCTTTTACCCCTTCCCATTTTTTTTTAATTTGGAAGGCGAGTCCTCAACCAACTCCCTACCTAACACCCCCACCCCCCACCCCATTCCCGACCCACTCACCTCTACTCACCCGCTCCAAGTACCACCAACCCGCATATATTGTTAAATAATGGAAGACTTTTCAAAGACGATTTCGTGAGTTTGAGTATAGCTTCACCCCCCCCCCCCCCTCCCCCCCCTCGTTTTCCTTTTATCCTTGGAAATATATTTCCAACGCCACAAAGGAGTGAGAGAGAGGAGAGACACATAGAGAGAGAGAGAGACAGAGAAGAGACAGACAGAGGGAGAGACAGAGAGAGAGACAGAAGAGAGAGACAGAGACAGAAGGACACACATACAGAGAGACAAAGACAAACACAAAGACAAATTCTTTATTATCAAGGTAATAGATAAGCAAATTCACCTTTTTTACATCCAGCCCTCGCCCAAGAGGGGAACCAAAATAAATTGTCGAAATGAAAAATGAACAAACGACAAAAAAAAAAAAAAAAAAAAAACAGCAACAACAACAACCAACAAACAAGAGATTGAACACACACAAAAGTCGGAAAATACACAAAATGGAATAACATCAAAGAAACGTAAACACATCCACTTAGCAATCCCCACCCAAAAACGCCCCTCCCCAAACACCCACCAAACACGTTCGCAAACAAGCAACACACAAACATTTTTAGTAAGTGGAGAGAGAGAGAGAGAGAGAGAGAGAGAGAGAGAGAGAGAGAGAGAGAGAGAGAGAACAAAGAGAGAGAGAGAAAGAGAGAGAGCGGAACGGGGTTATGGGGTGTGAGTGAGATGGGGGGGGAGGAGAAAGAAAATACATGTAAAGTACAAAAGAACGGGGAAAAAAGAGTCAAATAGACTTGAATACATACAATACATTAAATAACGAAATGCAATTAAGCGTATCATCAATGTAAAACAAGTCAAATATCTTACCCATGATTGCTGTGCTTCAAATGACAGAGAGACAGAGACAGAGACAGACAGACAGAAGAGAGAGAGACAGAGACAGAGAGAGACAGAGACAGAGAGATAGAGAGAGACAGAATAGCACCAGAAGCCATGAGACGTAGCAGAATCTCTTTTATTCAATATTCCAGTAATTTGTCCTCTTCGGTGGGGAGGGGGGGGGGGGGGGGGCGGCAGGGGAGGGTGGTGGCTTCATCAGGATCAGTCTGTTACGTAAACGTGAGAACGTTAACAGATGGATAGGTTAAAAAACAGGACATCCTTTCATACCCCTACCATTATAACAAACTGCAGCGAAGTCGTGTTTTAGAGGAATTCCCCTAAATGCTATTCATGCTATAACATCGTCTTTTTTGTTGTTGGTTGTTTTTCTAAGTATTGAAGACCCATCAAAGGAGTGCGTCATATTGCATCGCCAAGTGACTAAACTGTACTTTAAGCACTGGAATCTATGGATCATAGCAGTTAAGAGTCAAAAGTTACACTCTCACCTAATGTAAACACATTACATATGTCCTTGGCATGCATGTGAGTGTGGATAATGTCTAGGAGAAAACTTGCGGTTTGTGTAAGTCAAGTGCAAGGGGTGCATGGCACGAAAAGAAATCTAATTAGAAATTTGGTAGGCTGTCTAAAAATAGCCATATGACTTGTGATGATTTATATCTAGATTCATACACATGCTTTCATGGCCGCTCGTGATTTATCTCTGGAGACAATAAAGTGTTCTTGACTTGATATCGGTTGGGTCAGTCGACAAGTATACTACGACACACCCAGTGGTGATGGGTGTTAAGGGACCTGTGTCCTAATGGTCAATGGCCACACTGGAACTGAGCCCTAATGGTCAATGGCCACACTGGGACTGAGCCCTAATGGTCAATGGCCACACTGGAACTGTGCCCTAATGGTCAATGACCATACTGGGACTGAGCCCTAATGGTCAATGGCCACACTGGAACTGTGCCCTAATGGTCAATGACCACACTGGGACTGAGCCCTAATGGTCAATGGCCACACTGGGACTGAGCCCTAATGGTTCAATGGCCACACTGGGACTGAGCCCTAATGGTCAATGGCCACACTGGGACTGAGCCCTAATGGTTAATGACCACACTGGGACGAGCCTATGGTCAATGACCACATGGGACTGATCCCTAATGGTCAATGGCCACACTGGGACTGAGCCCTAATGGTCAATGACCACACTGGGACTGAGCCCTATGGTCAATGACACACTGGGACTGAGCCCTAATGGTCAATGGCCACACTGGGACTGAGCCTAATGGTCAATGGCCACACTGGGACTGAGCCCTAATGGTCAATGACCACACTGGGACTGTGCCCTAGTGGATCTGGGCTCTAATGAGACAATCCTGCTGCGAGCTTGCTTTTCTGCCTTGTTACACCATTTTATATACATATTCACACACACTCACACACACAACACACACACCACACACACACACATGATTTTGATAAAAAGAAACATACATAGGGATCACTGAAAACCACTTCAAAACCAGATATGCAAACCACAAACAGTCATTAAATTTTTTAATAAAGAAAAATATAAAAACCAAACAGAACTGAGCAAATATATCTGGAAACTTAAAGACGCAAAAACAAGCTACAATATATCCTGGAAAATCATAAAAAGAGCATCACCATACAGCAATGTTTCAAAAAGGTGCAACCTATGTTTAACTGAAAAATGGTTAATACTATGCAAACCACACTTAGCAACTTTAAACACCAAAACAGAAATAGTAAACAACTGCAGGCACAAATGGAAATCGTTGTTAGTGAATACACCCAAAACAAAAACCTGAAAGCCCCCAAAAAACACGTGCAGCCAACCCGCACGTGCAAACGGGAGCCCACACGCTATATAACGTGGGCAAACCAAAAACCATCCTGATGACAGCGCAACGCGCTCGAAACAAATTTGTAGATTCTATTTTTTAAAAAGCTATTTTAACAAATATATATATATATATATATATATAGAGAGAGAGAGAGAGAGAGAGTGCTGAACAATCAAGTAGTGGGGGAAAACAAGTGCAGGTTAACAATTCTTCAGTCGTTATAGTAATGAATTGGCAAAGATTTGAACATTAAAAAAAAAAATTTGAAGATGAAGAAAATGGGGGAATATATTATAACTATGAGAAGCCTTCACTAGCTGCCTGAGGGAACCATCATAATCTCTCTCGAAGGCACATTTATTTGTATTGCCTGCTCCTAGGCCTTTCGTCCGCTGGATCGGACTCATCAGGGAGACACGGCTGCTGATTGTGTCTGTGCTCTTGGTGTCAAATAGAGACAAACCACAGTCCATAATTTTGTGGTGTTCTCACCGCCAAGGTTCAAAAAAGAAATCCAACAGCACCCCAAAGCAGCCAGCGAAGGGTAGTAAAATGGAACAAAACAAAGGTGTGGAGAGGAAAAAAGTTGCTGAAAAACTAAAAGCATTATTCAAACAGTATAAAATGTAGGGACAATCTTTGAGCCTGTGCTTGAGGATCCATTCAAGGATGCAAGGAGGTCAAAAGATATGGAACAGTCTGAGTGGTCAGCTCTGCTGTTCAATAACCCAAGCATTGTGAGTGGCTAAGAATTGTACGAACAACCTTTACTTGGATCTCTTAAGAGAGATATATATTTGGTAAGAATATTTTTTTTAAATGAGTATTAAAATCAACAAGCTTGTTTCGAACCTCTCGCTCTCCTCAGGATATTCTTTGGGGCACGCTATCTGTCTTTTCTATATTTATATATATTATATATATATATATATATATATATATATACTAGCAGGGACACCGGCATTGCCGGGATATGAACGTCCTCGGGTTACTACAGACGTACCTGCCAAATTTCATGACAATCGGTTGAACCGTTTTTGAGTCTATAGCGTACCACACACACCACACACACACACACACACACACACACACACACACACACACACACACACACGCACACACACACACACATTCTATTGTTTTCAGTTTACGGATGGTGTGCAGTGCGTGTTTTGCTGTCTGACTTTCGCTCTCACAAATTTGGATGTGTGTAATAATTATTCCCTACGCACACCCACACCATACGCACATGGATAGCAGGCAACACACGAGTTAGATTTTTTCTTTATAATTATCCTGCCTGAACCATCAAACATACATTCATGTGAATTGGTGCAATCGATACATGTCACTACATAGCATACAGATCAAGATATCAATACATAGGAACTTCAATCATCAGATATCAGCATATCATATTACATATCTTGTTATCACTCACAGATCTCACTGGCGCCGTCCACAGTGTCTCACTATGCAGTCAACACACTCGGTTCCACAGTACCCAAGCCAGTCTACACACTAAAAGAAGATAAATAAGGATAACCAAGGTCCCCACATGATAAGCACAGCCGTTCATAAACAGAAGCGATGAAGAAGAAGAAACAGGGTCTCCACACATCAAGCACAATAAATCACGTCAAACTATCAGAAGAAGAACGCAAATTCACAAGGCACAGCAATCCATAGCAGAAGAACCGCAGATTCACAAAGCACAGCAATTCACAGAAGAAGAACCGCAGATTCATAAAGCACAGTAAGACCACAGAAGAGCCGCAGATTCATAATGCACAGTAATCCATAGAAGAAGAACCGCAGATTCATAAAGCACGTAAACCATAGTAGAACTGCAGATTCACAAGGCACAGCAACCAATATAAATCCCCGCGTTGCCTGGGATTTGAACATTCTTTGCGATACTCACGTGACGGCAAACATGTATTAATTGTTTTGATTGACAGTCATCCCCCCCCCCCACCCATCTTCCCACCCACCCCCCACACAAATACACATTTTTGTCTCTGTCTCTCTCTGTCTCTCTCTGTCTCTCTCTCTCTCTCTCTCTCTCTCTCTCTCTCTCTCTCTCTCTCTCTCTCATACATTCTATTGTTTTCACAGATGCATGCCCAAACCACGGGATCAAGATGGATTCTGACCAGATTTATTTTTATGAAGATGCACTGGGATATGAGAATGCATCGTGTGATACATTCAAAGGAGGGATTTCAATTAGCTTTGGTATGAATATGATGGTTTGAAAGTGCATGTTTCAAGCCATTGGACGTGAATGTGACCACATGTGAATGGCCAGGCATCCTTTTTGTAAGAAGCAAGAAGCATGGTTATTGTCCTTCTCCCTGTCGTCCGTCAGCTATTTAGTTGAGTGCTTCATGGTACACACATTTTTGACAACTCCATTGTTGGAAGGACAAAAGAGGTTCTTCTCATCACTGACTCGACTGCAGCCTACATAAAGCTGACCATGAGAGATACCTGATCCTGAGGTCGAGTCCAACATCCTTGAGAGACTGACCCTGACTTTTGTTAATGGTAATCGCAAGCTGAGTCGGA
Source organism: Conus ventricosus (assembly GCA_018398815.1). NCBI lineage: Eukaryota > Metazoa > Mollusca > Gastropoda > Neogastropoda > Conidae > Conus > Conus ventricosus. The sequence goes on from JAFLJL010016375.1 coordinate 18,877, forward strand.
CAGGGAACTGTAGACGTTGAAATTCGATTGGGCAGTCAGATGGGCGAGAGCGGTATTCTTGGAATGAAGACATCTTGGCCCTTGCCTTTGCAGTGAGGATAGTTGCTTCTATCAGGCGCGGCATCATCTTCTTGACGGTCAGCCTCGTGCCGTTGCAGAGGTTTGGTGTGTCCAGGTTCTAGAAGCATGATAGGACCATCCCTCTTTCAACTCTAGTTGTGTGGAGGCATACTGGTGGATTCAGGCTGTTTAGAAATTCTGTTGGGTAGTGGACGATTTGATTCTCATCTGGCCGAGTGTCAATAGACGTGTAGTTTATGGATGGGCCTGGCTGAATCCCAAGAAGATTGTCATTGATCTTGTTGACAGCATCATTCTTTGGAGCCAAAATGGCTCGCTCACAGAGCCAGTTCTTGTTGGAGATGTGTTGGGCCAGATGGGAAATACCTTGTTGATGAGGGCATCTTCTGTTTCAAGCATGTGTCCAAACGGGAGCTTGATTTGTTCATCCACGGATGATGGAATCTGGTCATTTCCAACTGAAGAGATGATTTGCAACCGTCCTGCGGATTCCTGGCCGTGTAAGTGAACCTCATGTTGGTAGAAAGGCCAAGCCGATGGACATGCGGCCACAGGTAGGAAGCTTTGATGCATGCATTGACTTCATCAGCTCTTGTGCCCTTGGTGATAACAGCAGAGTTTGTCGAAAGTCTCCAGAAAGGACAACTGTCACACCACCCATAATGTTTTTGTTATTGCGCAGGTCTTCAGTGTGTATTCTAAAGCTTCAAAGGCCCTCTTGTTGCTCATGGTCGCCTCATCCCAAATGATGAGCTTACATCTCTGAAGCACTTTGCTTTGGACGACCTCTTTGAGATGTTGCAGGTTGGTGACTCCTGTTGGACAGATCCAGGGGTAAACTGAATGCTGAGTGTGCAGTTCTACCTCCTTCAGAAGTGTGGCAGCAATGCCACTTGACGCAACAGCCAGGGCAATTTCCTTCTTCTGTCTGACCTTGGCTAACATGAGGTTTTGGAGAAATGTTTTGCCTGTTCCCCCGGCGCATCGAGAAAGAACAGGCCTCCAGTTTCTTCTCCACCTTGGCCATGATGAGGTTGAAGGCAGCTTCTTGGTCTGTTACCATCTTGGGCTCATTTCTTCACAAAGGCAGCAAGATCTTCGAATTATAGTTTGTCTCTCTCAGAACCTCAGTGGAAGAGCAGCCCTTCATTGCGTTGAGGAGATGGAAGGCCATAGACAGCAATATCAGATCCGCAAGTGCCAGCAGTCTGTTTTCAAGGTCCACCAGAGCTGATTGAAGATGTCGTTATTGAAGGAAACGGCCATCTCTGGTGTTTTGGCATTGGATCGTGCGATGAATGTCCTCAGAAAGGCTCTCTTGTGGGTTTCCCAGAGACCACAGGATTCGACATTCACATTGTGTAGCATGACAGCAAAAAGTTGCCTCATCTGCTTAGGATGTTTTGTGGCTGCTGCATCTTCCAAAGTCAGATTCCAGTGTTCATCATCCTCAAGGAGTCCATGGGGAGGAGACAGGCCTCCCTGTTGGTGTTGCACACGTGTCCTCAAATGTTCGCAAGTCATCAAATGAAGTTGGTCCTCTTACGTGATGGAGCAGCAGCCTGAGGAAGAAGCACTCTTGTTGCTTTGGGCTTACTGTGAAGACTCTGGCAATGGCTTCACTCGCTGATGCCTGGCAGTTTTCAACATCTTTTCTTGTTTTCTCATCTGCACTCTTGCTGTTCCATGTGTAGTACGTTGGCACTTCAAAGTACAGGAGAGTTTTGGCAAACTCATCTGAATGGCAGAGTGAGAAGAATGCAGTCAGAGTTGTGGCTGAGGGTTGCTCTACTGCTTGCCGGGCATTTTCTTCAGTGAAGTAAACTCGCTGTCATTTTCGAGGTGTACTGCGAGTCGAACAACAGTGGGATGTCGTTCATGAATGTCAAAGCCAAACATGCGCAGGCTGCCTCGTTGGTTGATATGTAGCGTCCAATCTGGAACTGTTTTACTTCGTCTCTGTCTTCTTCGCCTACATGAAAGACGGCCATGTCTGAGCCTTTGTTTATGTATTTACATACATATTTGATGCTCTTAATCGAAGAGCATGATTCAACATTGATATGAGTCTGAAAGATACGGGACAGGACAGGATTGTATGGAACAATCCACTCGTTGTCAACTTGTGCTCTCGTCCACGTCTGTCTGAGAATGAAAGAATGCCCCCCATCTTCCGGTTTACGACGGCGGTAAACAGGATAGCCATCCGCGCCAGTCTGCGTTTCGTTCGTGAACTTTCGAGGGTACCTCTTTGAGCATTTGTTGTCATGCATGCATGGAGACTTGGGGTTGTGTCTGCCGCATGGTCCATGCACCATGTGTTTCTTGATGATGTTGTGGAGTTCTTTGTCATCTGTTGCGTCGGGTATTTCAGCAGAGATAATCTGGTCAATCTGCTGTGGCCGAATCTTCTCTTGCACCAGGTGAGTGTGTGAGAGTGAGGCAATCCACGTTTTTGCCATTCAATGGTGGACATGTGGCAATGCAGTTCCCCAAATATGTTTCCTTTTGAGAGCACCAGAGCATCTTTTTCTGCTTTTCATGAAACACTCGGGCAATGAGGTCATGACGGCATAATGGGTTTGGCCTTCAAAGAGTTCTTTTTGGATTTCTTCACACATGGGGTTGCACGTGAACGTATAAATAAGTCAGGTGTGCCGTACTTCCTAACATAGGCCATGGCATCTTGTGTTCTAAATTTATATAATAACGGTTTTTTAACGGTCAATTTTTAAGTTTCCGTTCGTGTAAGTTGCTATATCATTGTTCAGCGTGTAAACTACACCTGTATACCGAATTTCAGCAAGAACGGTCTAAATTTATATAATAACGGTCTTTAACGGTCAATTTTAAGTTCGGTTCATATTAGCTGTCTATCATTGATCTGCGTGTAAAACTGCACCTGTATACCAAATTTCATCAAGAAAGGTCTAAATTTAGAAAATAACGGATCTTAACGGTTTTTTACGCTCAATTTTAAGTTTCCGTTCGTGTAAGTTGTATATCATTGTTCAGCGTGTAAACTGCATCTGTATGCCGAATTTGATCAGGAACGGTCTAAATTTATATAATAACGGTTTTTAACGGTCAATTTTAAGTTTCCGTTCGTGTAAGTTGTATATGATTGTTCAGCGTGTAAAACTGATCTGTTATACGAATTTCATCAGAACGGTCTAAATTTATATAATAACGGTCTTTAACGGTCAATTTTAAGTTTCGGTTCGTGTAAGTTGTATATCATTGTTCAGCATTTAAAACTACACCTGTATACCAAATTTCATCAAGAAGGTCTAAATTTAGAAATAACGCTTTTTAACGGTAATAATAACGGTCATAAAAGCTATTCGAATGACCCAGTGTTATCCACAGTATGTCCCTCTAGACTCATGCCAAGTTTGGTGGCGATCGAACGACTCCTTTGCCGCCAACATCAGAAAAGATTGTATTTTGATCGTTTTTAGGGGGGTACGTGTTGTTAAACGGTTTTTAACGGTCATAAATAACTGTCGTAGAAACTGTCCAATGACCCTATGTTACTCGGGAGATGTCCCTCTAGGTTCGATGTACCTGTGCAATGTCACAACGGCCATTTGATGAAAAGCAGAGGAAAAAGATGTCTTTGAAACCGTTATAACAGTTTTTTTAACGGTTTTAACGGTTTTCTTTTTTTAGAGATTAGTCCAAAACCATCCTTCTGTCACAACAGACGTACCTGCAAAATTTCAAGAAGATCGGGTTCTAAACGTTTCTTTTTAGGGTTTGGTGTTTTTAACGGTTTTTAACCGTTATAAATAACGTTTTTTAACTGCCAAATAACTGTTCTAATTTTAGAGAAGTAGTCCTGTACCTGTGCATGTCACAACGGCCATTTGATGAAAAGCCAGGAAAAGATGTCTTTGAAACCGTTATAACAGTTTTTTAACGGTCTTTAAACGGTTTTATTTTTTAAGAGATTAGCCCAAAACCATCCTCGGGTCACAACAGACGTACCTGCCAAATTTCATTACAATCGGTTGAGCCGTTTTTGAGTCTATAGGTACACAGACACACACACGCACGCACGCACGCACGCAGACAGAATTTGCCATTTATATATTAGATATATATAAAATATATATATATATATATATATATATATATATAATATATATATATATATATATATATATATATATATATAGATCAATATGGTTGAACAGCCTAAAAAGATTCTAAAAGCGCTCAACCCCTTGGGAGCAACATTTGTTAAAACAAGTGTTAAAAAGGAATACCAAAATTCTCTACAAATTTGTTTCGAGCGCGTTGCGCTGTCATCAGGATGGTTTTTGGTTTGCCCACCGCCGATGTTTTATAGGTGTGGGCCCCCGTTTGCGGTTGTTTCCCCGGCGGGTGGGTCCCGTTTTTTGGGGGGCTTTCGGTTTTTTGTTTGGTTATTCATAACAACGATTTCCATTTTGCCGCAGTTGTTTACTATTTAGTTTTGGTGTTTAAAGTTGTAAATGTGGTTTGCTAGTTTTAAACCTTTTTCAGTTAAAAAGGTTTATTTTTTTAAACATTGCTGTATGGGACATGAAACCCCCTTCAAAACCGTATGCAAACCCCAAAAAGTCATTTTAAAAAAGAAAAAATAAAAAAAAAACAGAACTGAGCAAATATATCTGGCTTTGGCAAAACAAGCTGCAACATATCCCGGAAAACAAAAAAGAGCATCACCATACAAAGTTTCAAAAAGATGAACCTATGTTTAACTGAAAAAAAGGTTAATATATGAAACCCCACTTAGCAAATTTAAAAAACCAAACAAATGAAACAATGCAGGGATAAAAGGAAATCGTTGTTAGTGAATAATCCAAAACAAAATCCTGAAAAACCCCCAAAAAAAAACGTGCAGCCCCCCGCACGTGCAAAAACCCAAAAGGGAGCCCACCTATATCCCAAACGGGGGTGGGCAAACCAAAAAAACCCTCTGATGACAGGCCCAAAGCGCTCAAAAAATTTGTAGAGAATTTTAGTATTCCTTTTTAACACTTGTTTTAACAAATATATAATAATATATTTTTTAAACAATTTGCAATGATGCAAAAAAAATTCAATTATAAAAGCTTTCTCTTAGTTTTGATTGAGAAGGTCATTTTGAGAAGCATTTATCTTATTTTATTTTTTCCATTCACCCCCTCAAGCAATACTGTTTTTAGGCAGAATTTTCCTGCAAATAAAAGCTTATCTCCCCTATTTCTTTAATCTAAAAAATAAGGCAAGCTTTGTTTTTAAAATTCAATATTTCTTGATCATTTCAAACCCAAAGGTCTGTAAGTTGCTGGAAGGTGCTCGGACTTTTCCTTGGAATTTATTATTTGTTTAATTTAGTCCCCCTTTCAGATTCATTCCAAGAAGGGCCCAGCACTTTGTTTAAGAGGTTATCTTTTTTATATTTTTACTTTTCACAAGAAAATGTTCTTGGTTTTTCTTTTTCATGATTTTTTTTTGCTTCTTTGGTGGGAACCCCTTTGGTTGGGGGTTTTTAAAAATCAAAAACAAAATCGGTATTGCACACCCCCTTTTTGGATACATTCTTCTTAAAACCGAAAAGGGAGGAGTCAAATTACCATTTCCGGGTCATGAGGAAAACAGTCAGGGTTTCGAAACATCGTATCTGACCAGGGTTACATTTAGTGAGTTTCCTCCTATTGGAGGCTGTCTCCCCCTTGAAGACTCTAAGCTTGCTGAAGGCTCATTTTGAGAAGCATTTATTTTATTTTATTTTTCCCCATTCACCCACTCAAGCACATACTGTTAGTTAGGCAGAATTATCTACCACTGCAGATATGAACGCTTATCTCCCCCTACTTCTTCAATCTAAGACATGAGCAAGCTTTGTTTTATATATATATTATATATATATATATATATATATATATATATATATATATAATGCTAAACAATTAAGTACTGGGGAAAACAAGTGCAGGTTAACAATTCTTCAGTCGTTATAGTAATGACTTGGCAAAGATTTGAACTTTTTAAAAAAAAATTGAAGATGAAGAAAATGGGGGAATATATTAAAAATATGAGAAGCCCTTCACGAGCTGCCTGCGGGAACCATCATAATCCCTCTCGAAGGCACATTTATTTGTATTGC
>JAFLJL010016376.1:5000-10000 GCA_018398815.1 Conus ventricosus
ACATGAGTCCAGGACTCTTTGGGGAACTGGGTATGGAGATGTTCAAGGGTGAGGGACCGCTTTGGGAATCTTTTGGGCCAATATATTCAATTACTTATTCATTCATTTATTTACTTGCTTATTCATTCATTTATCTATTTATCTATTAATTTATTGATTTATTCATTTATCTCTCATTCATTATTTTTTAATTCATTTATTCATTTATTTCCTTATTTATTCATTTTCTTACTTATTCATTTTTTAAAAATTTCGGTTGCCTTCTTTTATATGTATCAGTATATGCCTCGGGCCACGTGATCACCAAAACTGTGTCAGCTTTCTTTTGATTAGTATCTGATAAGACCACAGTTCACCCGTTCTTCAGACAGGTCAATGTGTCATTCAGAATGTCGCCAGGTGAGCTGAGCTGTTGGTTATTACTAATCACGCTAAACTCTACAGAGCCCAGCCAATCGGGTATACCGACAGACGTATCAATGTACACAGGAGCAGAGATTTTTTTTTAAAAATTTAAGGGGGGGAAATTTTTTTCCCCCGGGAAAAATTTTTTAATTTTTAAAAATTTTTTTTTTTTTTTTTTTTTTTTTTTTAAAAAAAAAATTTTTTTTTTTTAAAAATTTTTTAAAAAATTTTTCTTTTTTTTTTAATTTTTTTTTAATTTTTTTTAAAAAAATTTTTTTTTTTTTTTTTTGGGGGGGGCCCCCCCGGGACCCCCTTTTTTTTTTTTTCCAAAAAAAACCCCCCCTTTTGGGGGGGGGGGGGGGGGTTTTTTTTTTTTTTGGGGAAAAAAAAAAACCCCAAAAAACCCCCCAAAAAAACCCAAAAGGAAAAATAAAAAAAACCCAAATTTTTTTAAAAGCTTCCCAAAGCCCCCAAAAAGAAAAAAAAAAAAAACCAAAAAAAAAAAAAAAGGAAAAAAAAAAATTTTTTTGGGGGGTTTTAAAAAATTTTTTTTTTAAAAAAAAACCCGCCCAAAAAAAAAAAACCCTTTTTTTTTTTTTTTTTTTTTTCCCCCCCCCCTTTTTTAGCCCCTTTTTTTTTGGGGGAAAAAGGGGGTTAGGGGGAAACCAAAACCCCCCCCCCCTTTTTAGGAAGGGGCCCTTTAAAAAAATTTATTTGGGGAAAAAAAACCCCCCAAAAAAAAACCCCCAAAAACCCAAAACCCCCATTTTTTTTTGGGCCCCAAAAAACCCCCCCCCCCCCAAAAAAAAAAAAACCCCCCCCCCCAAAAAAAAAAAAACCCCCCCCAAAAAAAAAAAAAAGGGGGGGGGGAAAAAATTTCAAAAAAAAAAGGAAAAAAAAAAAAATTTTAAAACCACCCTTTTTTTTCCCCTTTTTTTTAAAAAAAAAATTTTTTTTTTAAGGAAAACCCCCCCGGGGCCCCCCGGGGGGGGGAAACCCCCCCCTTAAAACCCCCAAAAACCAAAAAAAAAAACCCCTTTTTTTCCTTTTTTTTTTTTTTTTAACCCGGGAAAAAAAAATTTTTTTTTTTTCCCCCCCCCCCCCAAAAAAAAAAAAAAAAAAGGGGGGCCAAAAAAAAAAAAAAAAAAAACCAAGGGGGGGGGGTTTGGGGCCCCAAAAAAAGGTTTTTGGGGGTTTAAAAAAATTTTTAAAAAAAATTTTCCCCCTCCCCCCCCGGGGGAAAAACCCCCCTTGTTTTTTTTTTTTTTCCCCCCAATAAAAAATTTTTTTTTTTGGGGGGGGGTTTTGGGGGAAAGGGTTTTTTTTAAAAAAAAGGGGAAAAAGGGCCCCGCCCCCGAATCCCCCCTTAAAAAGGGGGGCCCAAAAAGGGGGCCCCCCCAAAAAAAAAAAAAACCCCTTTTTTGGGAAAAATTTTCCCCCTTTTCTTTTTAAAAAAAGGGGGGGGGGGGAAAACGCAAAAAAATTTGGGGGTTTAACCAAAAAGGGGGGGAAAAAATTTTTTTGGGGGTTTTGGGGGGGGGGGCCCCCCCCCTTTCCGGGGGGAAAAAATCCCAAAAAGGGTTTTTTCCCCTTTTTCCCCCCCCGCCGGAAACCCCCCGGGGGGCCCCCCCTTTTTTAAAAAACCCCGGGCCCCCCCCCGGTTTTTTTTTTGGGGGGGGGGAAAACCGGGCCCTGTCAAAAACCCTACCCCCCCTTTGGGGGAACCCAAAAAAGGGGGGGGGTTTGGTTTTTTTTTCCCCCCCCCCCCCTTTTTTTGACCCCGGGGGGAAAAGGGGGGGGAAAATGGGTTTTTTCCCCAAAGGGGCCCCCCCCAAAAAAACCCCCCCCCCCCGGCTTTTTTCCAAAAAGGGGGGCCCCGGTTTTTTTTCCCCCCCCAAACCCCCCGGGGGGTTTTTGGGGGGGGGGGCCCCCCCCAAATTTTTCCCCTTTTGGGGGGAAAAAAAAAATTTTTTTTTTAAAAATTTTTTTTTTCATTAAAAAGGGTTTTTCCCCAAAAAAAAGGGGGGAACCCCCGGGTTTTTTTGGGGGGGCCTTTTGGTTTTTTTAAAATTTAAAAAACCCCCCTTTTAAAAACCCCCCCTTTTTTCCCAAAAATTTTTTTTTTTTTTTTCCCCGGGGGGGAAAAAAAAATTTTTTTTCCCCCCCCTTTTTTGGGGGTTTTTTTTTTTTTTTTAAAAAAAAAATTTTTCCCTTTTTTGGGGGGGGGGGGGGAAAAAAATTTTAAAAAAATTTTTGGGAATTTTTTTGGGTTTTTTTTGGGGCCAAAAGGGGGGAAAAAATTTTTTTTAAAAAAAATTTTTTAAAAAAAGGGTTTTTTTTTTTTGGGGGGGGAAACCCTTTAAAAAAATTTTTTTTTTTTAAAAATTTGGTTTTTTTAAAAAAATTTTTTCCCCCAAAAAAATTTTTTTTTTTGGGAAATTTTTTTTTCCCCCCCCAAAAAAAAAAATTTTAAAAGGAAAAAAAAAAATTTTTTAAAAAAAAAAAAAAAAGGGGGGTTTAAAAAGAAATTTTAAAAAATTTAAACTTTTTTTTTTCCCCAAAATTTTTTAAAAGGGGGAAAAAGGGAAAAAATTTTTCCTTTGGGGTTTGGGGGTTTTTTTAAAAAAAATTTTTTTAAAAAGGGGGGGGGTTTTTTAAGGGGGGGGGTTTTTTTTTTTTTAATTTTTTTTTTTTTAAAATTTTTGGGTTTTAAAAAAAGGGGGTTTTTTTTTTCCCCCCCCCCCCTTTTTTTTTTCCCCCCCCCCCCCCCCCCCCCCCCCCCCACCTTCCCCCCCCCCCCCCCCCTTTTTTTTTCTTGTTCCCTGCTATGTCATTGCTTTTATCTTGATTTTAAAAAAAAAAGTTTGTGTCCATTATGTTTTAGTTATCACAAAGAACAACAAGTTGTTTGTGTGGGGGTCCCTTTAGGTTTTTTTTAATCACAAAGAAGAAAATTTGTGTGTTTTTTTGTGTGTTTGGTGTGTGTGGGGTTTGTGTTTGTGTGTGTTGTGTGTGTTTTGGGGTTTTGGTAGAATCTTTTGTTTTATTTTCACAAAAACAAGAATCTTTTTTGTGTGTCCATTAGGTTTTTAAATTTTTTTCCCCCCCCCCCCCCCCCCAAAAATTTGTGTGTGTGGGCCTTTTTAGGTTTTGTTATCACAAAGAACAAAAAATTTGTGTGTTTTGTGGGTTATCTAGGTTTTTTTTTATCACAAAGAGCAACCCTCTGTGGGGTGTTCATCAAAGTTTTATTTTTCACAAAAATCAATTTGTTTTGTGTCCCTCAAAGTTTTTTATTAAAATTTACAAAGAACAAAAATTTTTGGGGTTTGGGGTGTGTGTGTATGTGTGGGGTGTGTGGTGGTTGTGTTTGTGGGGGCGTGCGGGGCGTGCGGTGGTGTGTGTGGTTTTTTGTGTGTGTGGGGTGTGTGTTTTTTGGTGTGTGGGGTGTGTGTGTGGTTGTCCATCAAAGTTTCATTTATCACAAAGAACAACAATTTTTGCGTTGGGGCGTTTTAAAACAAATTTTTATTTAAAACACAAAGAACAAAAATTTGGGGTTGTGTTGTTTGTGTGTGGGGTTTGGGGTGTGTGTGGGTATTGGGGTTTTTGTTGTGGGGGCCGGGGTTTTGTGTGTGTGTTGTTGTGTGTGTTTGTGTGTTGTTGTGGGGGTTTTGTGTGTGTTGTTTTGTGGGGTGTGTGGTGTTAAAATTTGTTTCTTTTGGGCCTGTGTGTTGTGTGTGGGGTGGTGGTGTGTGTGTGTGTGTGGTTTTGTGTGTGTGTGTGTCCATCAATGTTTTTTTTGGTGTTTTAGTGTGTGTTTTGTGTGTTGGGTGTTTTGGGGTGTCCCTCATGTTTTTTTTCCCTTTTGTTAGGGTGCTGCAGTGTGTTTTTTTTTGGTTAAAAATTTTTGGTTTTTTGTGTGTAAGGGCTCCCAATTTTTCACAAAAAAGTTTAAGGGGGTGACGTTAAAATGGGGGATTAAGGGGGTTTTTTTCGGGGTTTAAAAATTTGTCATGGAAAATTTCCCTTTTCCAAAAATGGGGTTAAGGGGGTTTTCCGGGGCCTTTCACAAAGTTTTAAATTACGATGGAAAGCATTTAAATGGGGGATTTAAAGGGGTTTTTTTACGTGGGGCCTTCGGGACCCCCCTTTACAGCTTTAATGACGAAATTTAAAAAGGTGGTTAACGTGAATTTTTGACTGTGGGGTTTTTCACCAGCCTTCTTTTTCCCGTTCACAGCAAAAATTTTTTCGGGGGGGTTGGGGGCCCGAACCCCTTGGCTGGTTCGATTTTTGGTTTGGGGTTTTTTATGGGAAGAAAAGAACCCCCATTACACACCCCCAACATCCCCAAACAAAAAAGGAGAACAAAAACAACCAAAAATCAACAACAACAACCACACAACAAAAACCCCAAAACCCCAAAACACACACACACAAAACACACACCACACAACCCCACACACACACACACACAAAACAAAAAACCACACAACACACACACCACCACCCACAAAACCCCCAACCCCCCCACCCACCACCACCATTGCACCACTATTGGGTTTAAGTAAAAAAAGGGGAAAAAAAAACAC
>JAFLJL010016376.1:14795-22834 GCA_018398815.1 Conus ventricosus
AAAGTAAGGGGGGGGGGGGTCAGAGAAACATCACGAAATCCATTGAACATTGGGATACGTGGATGTTTGGTGGTGGTGGGTGGGGGGGGGGGGGGGGGGGGGGGGGGGGCAAGAGAAACATGTTGCGACATCTTCCAAAAGTGTGTTTTTTTTTTGCTTTTGCTTTGTTTTGTTTTGTTTTGTTACTGAAGCAGTTGAAGCACAACCGGCCGGTTTAAAACCTGAAACTCGGGTAGGAATGTAAGCTCGCTCGCTCGCTCGCTCCCCTCCCCCCTCTCCTCTCTCTCTCTCTCTCTTCTCTTTACGAGTGTTATAGTAATTTTAAGTCTGTGTTTGAAAAGGAAAGATATCTTTTGGATACGAATACGTACTGTTTCCGCGTTGCCATTACACGAACCAGGTTTAATGTGCTTCCACTGAATAACAATTTGCATCGCTATAGTAAAACAGAAAAGGACAAAGCATGCCCATTTTTCCATGATCAGGTAGAGAATGACTACATTTTTATTTCAATGCTCCCCCTATCAAGACCTAAGGAGTAAATTTCTCAAAGAATTCGCCAGTTGTCCCCTCATTTGCTTCTTAAGGTATCCCGTGCTTCGCACAGACATAGCCTATCAAGGTACATTTTTCATGCCATAAACAGAAGGATCAAGTCAATTCTTTAGTGGATAAATTACTGCGGACAATTACCACAAACCTTGGTTTTCCTTGAAATGACTGACTTCATTGTATTGTAATTTCGTGTACTCTAAACGTATCTGAAATGATATATCATCTTTTACACGTATTTTTGGGGAATTATTATTGCAATGCTTTTGTTCTGTTTACAACACATAAAATGCTAACCCCTCCCCGTTCCTACCCACTCCCCCCTTCCCTTGTAACCTTGTATTGTGGCCCAAGGCCGATGTACATTAAAGCGTTCTGAGTTCTGAGTTCTGATTCTCTCTCTCTCTCTCTCTCTCTCCCCTCTCTCTCTCCCTCTCTCTCTCTCTCTCTCTCTCTCTCTCTCCCTCTCCACTCTCTCTCTCTCCTCTTTTCTTCTCCCTCCCCCCCTCCCTCCCTTTTCCCTCCCCCCTCTCTCTCTCTGTCTCTCCCCTTGTCTCTCTTTCTTCTCTCTCTCTCATATGTATGTGCGTGAGCAATGTGTAAGGAAGAGATTGAGGGGGGGGGGGGATAGAGAGAGAGACAGAGACAGAGGCAGAGAACAGAGACAGAGAGAGAGAGCCAGAGAGAGACAGAGACAGAGACAGGGAGACAAGAGAGAGAGAGAGATGTCCTCATTGATAAAATGAATAGGTAAATTCAAATGCTAAACCCAAACACGAGAAAGAGAAGCAAGGCAAAAAGCTACAGGCCATGGAAAACAATATGAACAACTTTAGCACAAAATTTCATCGCTGGACGTGCATGCCGTCGGGGAATGACGATTCCTACCCAAAGCCCATCATTTCATGCACCAAAGGACTCCACTAACGCTGCACATTCACACCGTTCGGAGAATGACGATTCCTACAACCCTTCTTTCAGCAAAAAGGGGCTCCACTAACGCTCACATTCTACCGTTCGGGAAGACATTCCTAAACCCCCCAAACATTTCATCACAAAAGACTCCAAAACGCTGCACGCTAACCGTTCGGAAATACGATTCCACAATGCCTACTTTTCTGCACAAAAAAAAAAAAAACACTGAGAGGACAAAGCAGAAAATTTTTGTCTTTGGGGGAAAAAAGTTATCACACGAACAAAAGGCTGAATCCGAGACCACTTGTTCAACTTGTTTTTATCATCATTTGTCTATTTAATATTTCCTTTTTAAATTTTGTTGTTGTTGTCCGTTCGTCATTCTTTAGTGGTTCCCCCCGTCTCCTCAAAAAAAAGGTGGCAGAAACGTCGCTCCTCCAGTCCCTAAAACTTCCGGGGCCACTGTATTGGGTGGGGGCCCGGGTTTTTCTCTCAAAGCGCTTGGTGGAGCGGGCAGGACGCGTTGTCTGGCTGCCTGTTCTGCAGGGCATGTTCTGTTTGCCGATGGGGAGTTTAAAAAAATAGGTGGTTTTTTCAGGGGGTTTGTGGCCGTCCGAGCCTGAAATGAACTTGTCTCGTCGGTCAGCAGGTGGGGGGGGGGGGGGGGGGGGGGGGAGGGTCTGCCTGTTGGGGCGTGGATGCTGCGCCCCCCACTTGTCGCAGCTTGCCTTGATGAGGGCCCCGGATCTTTTTGTAGCGGGGTAGATCTTCCATCTGCCCTTTGGGGTTCCCCCTTTCCCAAGGGAGTCAGCAGTCCTTGCCGAGCACATTGCAGGGGGGGGAAAACCCCTGCGGGTGACTGTGTGACTTGTGCGGGGGGAGGGGGAAGATGTACAGATCTTTTAGCTCTGGGTCTTTATTGGACTGAAGGCCCAAGATGGAGGGGGCGTCGGCAGGAAAACAACATTGTGGCGGGCGTAGGGGCTGCCCTCGAGTGGGCTGCTGCTTTTTTCAGGGCCTGCTTCAGCTCTGTGTTTGTGGGTACAGGCCGGTACGAGGCAATCTTTTCTTTTCCCCGGGATATGGACATAGACTCTGTCCCCCTTTTGAAGGATCTGCTGAAAGGGCCGTCGGTAACATAGAGGCCCTTTTGGGGGAACTGGTATGGAGATGTTTCAAGGGTGAGGGCCCCTTTTGGGAATCTTTTGGGGCCAAATTCAATTGCTTATTATTAAATTAATTATTTATCAAAAAATTTATTGTTTTATTCATTTATCTTCATTCTTTTTTTTTAAATTTCATTATTCATTTATTTCCTTATTTATTCTTTTTCTTATTCTTTTTTTAAAAAATTTGGGGTTGCTTCTTTTATTGATCAGAAAATTCCCTCGGCCACGTGATCACCAAAACGGGTCACTTTCTTTTGATTAGTATTGAAAAACCACAGTTCACCCGTTCTTCAGACGGGTAATGTGTCTTCAGAATTCCCCATGAGCGAGGTTGGTTTTTACTAACACGAAAAACCTCAGACCCCACCCAAATCGGTATCCCGACAGACTTTTCAATTTACACGGAGCAGAGATTTTTTTTTAAAAAAGTTTAACATAAGCGTTTTTGGCAACAAACTACTTTGAGTATTTACTTTAATTTAAAGCAGGATAAACTTTAAATGACCAAAATACAAAAGTTTTATGTTTTAATAAAAAGGTTAAATGACAAAAAACTTGTTTTTTTCTGAAATGTAGACCTACTGATGGGATGATACAAGAAGCTAAAAGTAATGTCCTTTTATTCCTCTAATATTTGTTTTCAATTCACTCTCTGTACGGGTGTCTTTTTTAGGAAATTTGGGCCTTGCAAAGCTGTAGCAGGCCTGAGCGGAAAGGACGCTCGGGGAAACGTCTCCACTCAAACATGGATGTAGTGGCGTCTAACTATAATAGTCCTTCCTGGGGGACCACGCACACACCACACACACAACACAAAACCACACACCACACCACCAAAACCCCACACACACACACCACACACACACCCCAAAACCACACACACACCCACACAACACCACAACCCCCCACCCCCATGCACGCACGCACCACGCACACACCACACGCACCACAGACACCCCCACACACACACACACACACCACACACACACGCACCCACCCCCACACACACACCCCACAACCGGAAAAGCCCCCCCCAAATTAGTAGGTACTCAATTCGACCAGTGCTTTGGGGCAAAACTTAAGTCGACATCAGCTAAGTCGTACCACGAACCCCTGTTCAATTCTCTCATCTTAGCATTAATTCATTTCTCCTCAGCTTCAAACTGCGTAGTGGGGGTCCCAAACTTTTCGGGGTATGGGGGACGATATGGACCAGTCCCCCCCCCAGTGACCCTTTGATTTGGAAAATTTGGGAAAAGAAAGCTACGACCCTTGAGGGAAACAGCAAAACAGGGGGAAAACGTTATTTTTTCGAAGGTCCCACTCTTTTCCTTGTTTCTGAGGTAAATGCCCATTTTCCCATTCCCCGGTGATACAATTGTTGTTCGCTACTATCCCCGGATAATAGCTATTATCCCATCTTTCCCAAAAAAACGGGGAATATTGCAGTAAAGCCGCTATCATGAAAAAAAAAAACCCAGCTATATTTAAACGCCATTTCTCATGACATTTTACTTCTGGGGTCTTGGGACTTTGGGGAAAACGGGAAAAAAGTTACATCCTTAACTCACAACTATTCTGCAAGGGGGTTTTCAATGCTTCTTTATTTGTAGGAGAAACGACAGCCCTTCCCCGTAAATCGTGGGCAACAGTTTATCGTTAGAGTAACACCAATTATAACTAATTTCAGGAGAAAAATGTGGGAAAACTGGTGACTGTTAGGAAAGGGAAAACCCCATTATCCATGGAAAAAAATTGTGTCTCGGGGAAAACAATTTTCCTTTCGATTACAACTAGTTTTCTTTCTTTTGAAGGGTTTTACATCTTCCCCAAAAATTTAAGAAAGATTTTTATTTTTAAATCACGCCAAAAAACCTATTTACCGAAGGAAAATGGGAAAAAACCCCTGATCCGGTGGGAAATGGGAAAAAAAGCCTTGTCCCCCCAGGAAAATAATTTTGATTTTGTATTTTTAAACCCCTTAAAAGTTTTCCTGAAGGGTGAGTCTATTTTTATGGAAACATTACTGTCGGCTTCTGCGCTAGTGTTCTTCCAAGCAAAATATGGGGTTTGCTGTAACACTTTACAAAATATCGTTTTGGGGGCTTGTGGGGAGTATTGTGTTCATGTTTTCAATCAGTTTTCTTGGGGAATAAAATTTTGATATTGAGGCAGGGCGATGTCCAGTTTTGGTTCACCCTCCCCCTCTTTTCCCCTCCCCCCCCCCCCACTCCCCCCTCCACAATCATCCTTCCCCTCATCCCTTTCCCTCCCCTTTCCCTTTTTTTGTTCCCTGCTATGTCATTTCTTTTATCGTTTTATTTTAACAAAAGTTTGTGTCCATCTATGTTGATTTATCACAAAAACAACAAGTTGTTTGTGTGTGTCCACTAGGTTTTATTAACCAAAGAAGAACATTTTGTGTGTGGGTGGTGTGGTGTGTGTTTGTGTGTGTTGTGTGGATTGGTGGGGGTGTGTGTGTGTGTGTGTGGTGTGTGTTCAATCAATTTTTTTTTAAACACAAAAACAAGAATCTTTTTTCCTCTAGGTTTTATTTTACACAAAGAACAAAAATTTTGTGTGTGTCCCCTCTAGGGTTTTCTTATCACAAAAAAAAAAAATTGTGTGGTTGGGGTGTTTAAGTTTTATTATCACAAGAGCAAAAAATCTGTGTGTGGTTTCTCTATTTTTATTTATCACAAAGATCAATTTTTGTGTGTGCCTCTATTTCTATTAAAAAACACAAAGAACAACAATTTGTGTGGGTTGTGTGTGGTGGGGTTTTTGTGTTTGTGTGGTTGTGTGTGTGTTGTTCGGCGGTGGGTGTGGTGTGTTGTGAGTTGGTTTTGGTGTGGTTTTGTGTGTGTTTGTGTGTTGTGTGTGTGGTGTGTTTGGGGTGTGGTGTCCACATTTTTCATTTACACAAAAACAAAAATTTTTTGGGTGTCCATCTAATTGTATTTTCACAAAAACAACAATTTGTTGTGGTGTGTGTGTTGGGGTTTTGGTTTTTGTGGTGTGTGTTTTGGGGTGTTGTTTTGTGTGTGTTTTTTTGTGTTGTTGGGTTGCGGCCCCGCGTGGTGTGTTTGGGGTTTGGGTTGTATTGTGTGGGTGTTGGTTTAGTTGGGTGTTGTGGGTTGTGGTTTGTGTTGGTGGTGGTGGGGGTTTTGTGTGTGGTTGGCCACAATTTTCATTTATCACAAAAACAACAATTGTTTTGGTTGTGGGTGTTGGTTTGGTTTTGTGTGGTGCGGCGTGGGTTGTTGTGTGGTTGGTGGTGTGTTGTGTGTGTGTGTGTGGGGTTTTTGTGTGTGTTGTGTTGGTGTGTTGTGTGTGGTTGTGTCCCCCTTTTGTTTCAATTTTCACAAAAACATTTCGGGTCTAAGCAGTGATGATTTTTTTTGGTTTAAATTTTCATGAAATCCCCTCCAAAATTTGTGTGCTACGTCATACCAACCTACACGGAGAAGTAATCTGAAGTACAATGACGATTGCAAATGGTGATTAAGGTGGTTGTGACGGGGCCATTACACACAGCCTTCTGCACCAATTCACAGCTTTAATGACGAATTCAAATGGTGATTAAGGTGATTGTGACGGGGCCATTACACACAGCCTTCTGCACCAATTCACAGCTTCAATGACGATTTCAAATGGTGATTAAGGTGATTGTGACGGGGCCTTCTGCACCAATTCACAGCTTTAATGACGATTTCAAATGGTGATTACGATGATTGTGACTGTGTTTTTGCACGCAGCCTTCTGCACCAGTTCACAGCATTCTCGTTGCCCGATGCATGGCTGGTGCGATTTTTGTTGGTTGAATTTCATGAGGAAGAAGGAGAACACATACACACAACCATCAACAACAACAACAGCAGCAACAACAACAACCATACACGTGCACACACACACACACACACACACACACACACACACCCCACACACACACACACACACACCACACACACACACACCACACCACACACACACACACACACCACCACCCACCAACCACCACCACCACCACCATTGCACCACTATTGTTTGATAAGTAAAAGAAGAGAACACACACACATGCGCACGCGCGTGTGCTCCCCCCCCCCCCCCCCCCCCCCCCCCCCCCCCCACACACACACATACACACACGTGCACGCTCTCTCCCTCTCTCTCTCTCTCTCCCCTCTCCTCTCTCTCTCTCTCTCTCTCTCTCTCCTCTCCTCTCTCTCTCTCTCCTCTCTCTTCCTGTCCTGTCTGTCCCGTCTGTCTGTCTGTCTCTGTCTGTCTCTGTCTGTCTCTCTCTGTCTCCTTTTTCTGTCTTCTGTCTGTCTGTCCTGTCTGTCTGTCTGTCTCTCCCCTCTCTCTCTCTCTCTCTCTCTCTCTCTCTCTCTCTCTCTCTCTCTCTCTCTCAAATTTACTGGCAGACTATAATTACTTGATTACAGAAAGATAAAAAGAAAGTACTGGTCAGTTTCTTTCTAACACTTTCGGTTTCTTAAATGAGGCAGTCACAGCCACCAGACACGCCCACTCCCCACGTGATCAACTACAACCACGCAGTGGGACCAATACTATCCTTGGTGACTATGCCACCGTCACTGTAAGCAGACACGCCCACTCCCCCCGTGATCAACTATACCACGCAGTGGGACTAATACTATCCTTGGTGACTATGCCACCGTCACTGTAAGCAGGCACGCCACTGTCCACGTGATCAACTATACCACGCAGTGGGACTAATACTATCCTTGGTGACTATGCCACCGTCACTGTAAGCAGGCACGCCCACTGTACACGTGATCAACTACACCACGCAGTGGGACTAATACTATCCTTGGTGACTATGCCACCGTCACTGTAAGCAGGCACGCCCACTCCCCACGTGATCAACTACACCACCAGTGGGACCAATACTATCCTTGGTGACTATGCCACCGTCACAGTAAGCAGACACGCCCACTGTACACGTGATCAACTATACCACACAGTGGACTAATACTATCCTTGCTGACTATGCCACCGTCACTGTAAGCAGGCACGCCCACTGTACACGTGATCAACTACGCCACGCAGTGGGACTAATACTATCCTTGGTGACTATCCCATCGTCACTGTAAGCAGACACGCCCACTGTACACGTGATCAACTAACAATGGCACTGCAAAGGTCAAAGGTCAACCTGTCACCCGCCCTCTCTCAATGCAATGACGTACAGGCCATGGAATGATTCATTCCCTTTCCGTCTGTCAATGTATGTGTATTGAACATGACTGGATTTCGCCGCCGAAAGGTTTGTGTCACCACGTCCGTGAGTTTTGTTGCTTTGCTTGTCTGGCAAAAAGGATTATGCAACAGCATTGGCACAAGAGGGATACTCGTGGTTGTGGTGTGCTGTGTGTGTGT
>JAFLJL010016377.1:5000-10000 GCA_018398815.1 Conus ventricosus
CAGCAACTTACAGAGCAGCTTGGTGTTGCAATGACTGCAAGAAATATGAATTATAAACAAAGCTTGCTCTTATGTCTTAGATTGAAGAAATAGGGGAGATAAGCATTCATATCTGCAGTGGTAGATGATTCTGCCTAACAAACAGTATGTGCTTGAGTGGGTGAATGGGGAAAAAAAAAAAAAAAATGCTTCTCACAATGAACCTTCAGCAAGCTTATAGTCTCCAAGGGGAGACACCCTCCAGTAGGGAGGGAAACTCACTGACATATAACTCCTGGTCATATACCGATATTTCGAAACTTGGTGGTTTCTCCTCAGTGACCGTGGAAAGTGGTAATTTGACTCCTCTGCCTTTTCAGTTTTAAGAAGAATGCAATCCCAGAAAAGGCTGGTGTGCAATACCGTAGTATTTTGTTGAGTTTTCAAAAAACCAACCAAAGGTGCCCCTAAGAAGCAAAAAGAAAATCATGAAAGACAAAACAAGCTACATTTTCTTGGGAAAAGTAGAAAATATAAAAAGATACCTCTTAAGACACAAGTGCTGAGGCCAGTTCTTGAATGAATCCGCAAGGGACTAAAATACAACAAACTAATAAATTCCAAGGATAAGTACCGAGCACCGTTCCAGCAATTACAGAGCAGCTGTGTTTGCAGATGACTGCAAGAAATATTGAATATAAACAAAGCTTGCTTATAGTCTTAGATGAAGAAATAGGGGGAGAAAGCATTCATATCTGCATGGTAGAATGATTCTGCCTAACTAACAGTATGTCTTGAGTGGGTGAATGGGGAAAAAAATGCTTCCACAAATGAACCTTCAGCAACTATAGTCTCCAAGGGGAGACACCTCCAGTAGGAGGGAAACTCACAATATAACCCTGGTCATATACCGATATTTCGAAACTTGGTGGTTTCTCCTCAGTGACCGCGGAAGTGTATTTCTCTCTGCTTTTCAGTTTTAAGAAGAATCAATCCCAGACAAGGTGTGCAATACCGTAGTATGTTTGGTTGAGTTTCAAAAAACCAAACCCAAAAGGGGCCACCTAAGAAGCAAAAAGAAAATCATGAAAGAAACAAAACAAGCTAAATTTTTGTGAAAAGTAGAAAATATAAAAAGATATCCTCTTAAGACACAAGTGCTGAGGGCCAGTTCTTGGAATGAATCCGCAAGGACTAAAATACAACAAACTAATAAATTCCAAGGATAAGTACCGAGCACCGTTCCAGCAACTTACAGAACAGCTTGGTGTTGCAATGACTGCAAGAAATATTGAATTATAAACAAAGCTTGCTCTTATGTCTAGATTTAAGAAATAGGGAGATAAGCATTCATATCTGCAGTGGTAAAATGATTTTGCCTAACTAACAGTATGTCTTGATGGGTGAATGGGGAAAAAAAAAGCTTCTCCCCAAAACCTTCAGCAAGCTTATAGTCCCCCAAGGGGAGACACCCTCCAGTAGGGAGGGAAACTCACTAACATATAACTCCTGGTCATATACCGAAAATTTCGAAACTTGGTGGTTTCTCCTCAGTGACCGCGGGAAAATGGTAATTTGACTCCTCTGCCTTTTCAGTTTTAAGAAGAATGCAATCCCAGAAAAGGCTGGTGGGGCAATACCGAGTATGTTTGTTGAGTTTTCAAAAAACCAACCAAAGGTGCCACCTAAGAAGCAAAAAGAAAATCATGAAAGAGCAAAACAAGCTACATTTTCTTGTGAAAAGTAGAAAATATAAAAAGATACCTCTTAAGACACAAGTGCTGAGGGCCAGTTCTTGGAATGAATCCGCAAGGGACTAAAAACAACAAACTAAAAAAATTCCAAGGGTAAGTACCCAGCACCGTTCCAGCAACTTACAGAGCAGCTTGGTGTTGCAATGACTGCAAGAAATATTGAATTATAAACAAAGCTTGCTCCCTTTTGTCTTAGAATGAAGAAATAGGGGGGGATAAGCATTCATATCTGCAGTGGAAGATGATTCCTGCCTAACTAACAGTATGTGCTTGAGTGGGTGAATGGGGAAAAAAATGCTTTTTCACAATGAACCTTCAGCAAGCTATAGTCCCAAGGGGAGACACCCTCCAGTAGGGAGGGGAAAATCACTAACATAAAAACTCCTGGTCATATACCGATATTTCGAAACTTTTGGGGGTTTCTCCTCATGACCGCGGAAAAGTGGTAATTTGACTCCTCTGCCTTTTCATTTTAAGAAGAATGCAATCCCAGAAAAGGCTGGTGTGCAATACCGTAGTATGTTTGTTGATTTTCAAAAAACCAACCAAAGGTCCACCTAAGAAGCAAAAAGAAAATCATGAAAGAGCAAAACAAGCTACATTTTCTTGTGAAAAGTGAAAATATAAAAAATATCCTCTTAAGACACAAGTGCTGAGGGCCAGTTTCTTGGAATAATCCGCAAGGGACTAAAATACAACAAACTAATAAATTCCAAAGGGTAAGTACCGAGCACCGTTCCAGCAACTTACAGAGCAGCTTGGTGTTGCAATGACTGCAAGAAAATTGAATTAAAAACAAAGCTTGCCTTATGTCTTAGATTGAAGAAATAGGGGGAGATAAGCATTCATATCTGCAGTGGGAGATGATTCTGCCCAACTAACAGTATGTGCTTGAGTGGGTGAATGGGGAAAAAAAAAAGCTTCTCACAATGAACCTTTAGCAAGCTTAAAGTCTCCAAGGGGGGGACACCCTCCATAGGGAGGGAAACTCACTAACATAAACCCTGGTCATATACCGATATTTCGAAACTTGGTGGTTTCTCCTCATGACCGGGAAAGTGGTAATTTTTACTCCTCTGCCTTTTTAGTTTTAAGAAAAAATGCAATCCCCAGAAAAGGCTGGTGTGCAATACCGTAGTATGTTTGTTGAGTTTTCAAAAAACCAACCAAAGGTGCCACCTAAGAAGCAAAAAGAAAATCATGAAAGACAAAACAAGCACATTTTCTTGTGAAAAGTAAAAATATAAAAAGATATCCTCTTAAGACACAAGTGCTGAGGGGCCCGTTCTTGGGAAAGAATCCGCAAGGTACTAAAATACAACAAACTAATAAATTCCAAGGATAATACCGAGCACCGTTCCACAACTTACAGAGCACTTGGTGTTGCAATGACTGCAAGAAATATTGAATTTTAAACAAAGCTTGCTCTTATGTCTTAGATTGAAAAAATAGGGGGAGATAAGCATCATATCTGCAGTGGTAGATGATTCTGCCTAACTAACAGTATGTGCCTTTAGTGGGTGAAAAGGGGAAAAAAAATGCTTCTCAAAAATGAACCTTCAGCAAGCTTATAGTCTCCAAGGGGGAGACAAACCCCCCAGTAGGGAGGGAAACTCACTAACATATAACTCCTGGTCATATACCGAAATTTCGAAAATTGGTGGTTTCTCCTCAGTGACCGCGGGAAAATGGTAATTTGACTCCCTGCCTTTCAGTTTTAAGAAGAATGCAATCCCAGAAAAGGCTGGTGTGCAATACCGTAGTAAAGTTTTGTTGAGTTTTCAAAAACCCCAAACCCAAAAGGGGCCACCTAAGAAGCAAAAAGAAAAAACATGAAAGAGCAAAACAAGCTACATTTCTTGGGGAAAAGTAGAAAAAAATAAAAGATATCCTCTTAAGACACAAGTGCTGAGGGCCAGTTCTTGGAATGAATCCGCAAGGGACTAAAATACAACAAACTAATAAATTCCCAAGAAATACCGACACCGTTCCAGCAACTTACAACAGCTTGGTGTTTTCAAACGCAAGAAATATTGAATTATAAAAAAACTTGCTCTTTGTCTTTGATGAAAAATAGGGGGGGGATAAGCATTCAAACGCGTGGGAAGATTCGCCAACTAACAGTATGTGCTTTAGTGGGTAATGGGGGAAAAAAAAACTTCTCAAATGCCTTCAGCAAGCTTATATCTCCAAGGGGGGGACACCCCCATAGGGAGGGAAACTCACTAACATATAACTCCTGGGCCTATAAACCCATATTTCGAAACTTGGGGGTTTCTCCTCAGTGACCGCGGAAAGTGTAATTTGACTCCTCTGCCTTTTCAGTTTTAAGAAGAATGCAATCCCAGAAAAGGCTGGTGGCAAACCGTAGTATGTTTTGTTGAGTTTTCAAAAAACCAACCAAAGGTGCCACCTAAGAAGCAAAAAGAAAATCATGAAAGAGCAAAAACAAGCTACATTTCTTGTAAAAAATAGAAAATATAAAAAATATCCTCTTAAGACACAAGTGCTGAGGCCAGTTCTTGGAATGAAAACCGCAAGGGACTAAAATACAACAAACAATAATTCCAAGGATAAGTAAACCCAGCACCGTTCCAGCAACTTACAGAGCAGCTTGGTGTTGCAATGACTGCAAAAAATTGAATTATAAAACAAAGCTTGCTCTTATGTCTTAGATTGAAGAAATAGGGGAGATAAGCATTCATATCTGCAGTGGTAGATGATTCTGCCTAACTAACAGTATGTGCTTGAGTGGTGAATGGGGAAAAAAATGCTTCTCACAATGAACCTTCAGCAAGCTTATAGTCTCCAAGGGGAGACACCCTCCAGTAGGGAGGGAAACTCACTAACATATAACTCCTGGTCATATACCGATATTTCGAAACTTATATATATAATTATAAACAAGTGTCTCCCCCTTGGAGACTATAAGCTTGCTGAAGGTTCATTGTGAGAAGCATTTATTTATTATTATTTATTATTTTTTTCCCCATTCACCCACCCAAGCACATACTGTTATTAGGCAGGATCATCTACCACTGCAGATATGAATGCTTATCTCCCCCTATTTCTTCAATCTAAGACATAAGAGCAAGCTTTGTTTATAATTCAATATTTCTTGCAGTCATTGCAACACCAAGCTGCTCTGTAAGTTGCTGGAACGGTGCGCGGTACTTATCCTTGGAATTATTAGTTTGTTATATATATATATATATAATATATATATAAATATATATATATATATATATAAATATATATATATATAAT
>JAFLJL010016378.1:0-22500 GCA_018398815.1 Conus ventricosus
GATCAATGTTTAGTTATGGCATGCAGACAAATTGATGCAAAAAAGCACTCACCTAATACAGTTCTGGTTATGATACTTTTCGCTATCAGTTATCATCCATTTTTAAGCAATTTCACAGAATTTGGGCTAGAGAGATTTTGCAAGTCAAGCGCCTGTGTGTGTGTGTGTGTGTGTGTGTGTGTGTGTGTGTGTGTGTGTGTGTGCGTGCGTGCGTGCGTGCGTGCGTGCGTGCGTGCGTGCGTGCGTGCGTGCGTGCGTGCGTGCGTGCGTGTGTGTGTGTTACAGAATCAGTCGAATTGGTTGATTTGTCATTGTAATCAAGAACATCTTCAAATAGACATTCCTCATCTTCCCTATCATCTCCACTGTCGATCGACTCTCCTTCGTTATTCGAACTGCCTTAAATACATTGAAACAGTAACGGCGCTGAGCTGGCGTTTTACTAGACTAGCAGACGAAAGGCCGGTGCCAGAAATGCGGTCAGTTCCAAGTTGGAAAAACCTAGCAAGGGGTTCTTTGTCTCAGCCGCAGATAGCGTAGGCGAACTTTGGTTGAACTTAACAACTACGTCAGGCTACCAGGAACCCAGAGAATGTAAATATCTTCGTTCAAGCTCACCCATCTTAATTTGCACGAAAAACCCCCTTTTCACATACAAATCACGTCCATCTCATGTCAGTTTTGGCCAAAATTAACACCTGTTTCTAAAAAAAAATTAACACGCAAAAACCTCCAAAAATCGACGTAATCAGCACATTAAAACGGGGGCTTACGTGCAAGATAAGATTTGGTGATCGTGAACAAAGATATTTACATTCTCTCCAAGGACATAAAAAATCTAATGGTTTAGCAAAAATAAGTTTAGCAAAAATAAATACTATTTTTTTTTGTTAACTCACTGTGTTTGGTGGGACAACTTGCAGCTCTTCACGAACAAACGATCTTTTAGGAGCAGGCTTTTTAGAAGAGAGAGTCTCTCTTAAATAATACACGGGGGGGTTGTTTTCATGATTCTTTCAACTTCATATACATCTACGCTCCATATAGGATCTGTGGCTCTAATTCTAACATCGCCCTCTGCCTCTCCAGGAGCATACAAGTATCTTACTTTTAGTCCAAACGGCAAGAGTTTTTGAGTCCCCTGCACATCTTCAGTAATGCTAATTTTTTTTAATTTGATTGCGTTCACTGGCTTCAACCCTGTTGCTTTAAATTCTTCATTGTTCATGGCACGCAAGACTGCCGGCAATCTCCTAACCCATTCTGTGTTGCGTTCTTTATCTATAATTTCTCTGTGATATTGATAGGTAAACAGGCGTTCAGCTAGATTCTTATTAAAGTTTTCTACTAGGGCTTGTGATCGATGGTTGCCTGGGATCCCTCTCTTAACTGTAACATGATGCTTTAAAAACAGCTGGTTTACAGAACCTTTAAACTCTTTTCCATCATCAATCTGAATCATCCTTGGATACTTTAATGGACCTCGCATGTATATTTGTTGTAAAGCCACAGCCACAGCAGTTGAGCTTTTATCCGTTAAAGGTTCAGCGTCTTTGTATCTTGAAGCCATGTCAACAACTGTCAGAGCATACTTAAACTTTTTTCTTCTAACTTTGTCATGTGGAAGATACAGCAAGTCCATCTGGTGGGTGTCATTTGGAACTGAGTTAACAAATCTAGGCCTTATTATTCTTTTTGGGGCAGGCAAATATATTTGCCAAATTGCCTGTTTTGAAAGCCAGTCTTTCGCATCTGATTCAGACACTCTAGCAGCTTTACTCAGTTTTTCAATAGCGGTCTTTCCTTTCCAATACCCTTTAGGAGAATAATATATTTTGTACTTCGTATTGTTCATATTTTAAATGCATTTTATTTTACACAAGAAAGTGAGCAACAAGATAGACTGAGGTCATGCCAACTGCAATAAAAACTATCTCTGCAGTCTTCTGTTCCTCAGATGGCTCATAAATGTCAGACAGTTCTGGCGGGGGCGATGTTAGAAACTTCTTTCCTGTCACTAAGTAATACTCATTTGTCACACTGTCACTCTTGCATACCCGCATTCATGACAGCATTTACTCCATACGCACACGCAATCTTTCCAATCACCCAAAAGGAGCACTACCGAATGTTTTTTCTTCTCCCCTCTCCTTCAGGGAAAACACTTTACTAATCACAACAACAACTTGTAAACAGATTTTACACCTGTATCTCTCTCCGCACTGAGAGACAAATAAATCCGCACACATGTATCTCTCCTCACACCGAGAGACAAATCAATCTTCACACATGTATCTCTCTTTACACTGAGAGAAAAAATAGTCTTCACACTTGTATCTCTCTTTACACTGAGAGATAAAATAATCTAGTTCCGCTTCTACAAAGCTATGGCCTTCACATTCCGTTATCCCAAAAATCCGGACCAGGAGAATACATAACTCCCGTAATCACTGAGGACCTGCCTGCCTCAAGTAAAAAGCTTCCCTGCTTTCTCAATTCCCTGTCTCTCTCTCTGAGACAATATACTGCCCCCTCGAACTCTCCCGTCCTGGAGATACGAGTCTCGACTTCTCTTCCGCGACTTCTTCTGTCTCTTGCGAAATGACGAGCTTCAACTCCTCTCCCTGGAGTTGGTACTTGCTGGGGCTGAACTACCGGTGTGTTCCCCACACCATGGCCATCTTCAACCACCTCACGGGGTGAAAGATGAAGGGCGAAGGGTAAAGGGTGACGGGTGAAGGGTGAAGGGTGAAGGGCTGAAACACGAATAAGGTTCGTGTAGTAACCTGCTTCTCAATTCAACATATGAATTCTTTCTCTCTTCTTTAAGTTTTCCCCCTGTAGCTTTCCCAACTATCTATCGCTCACCTGGTAATGACTGGTCAGCAACGAGGACCACCGTCCTGACAGGTTCGAGTCTCTAGGCCATCTGCTGGGTTAAAACTGACTCTTTCCCCCCTTCTCCTAGTGAGTGCATACTCAGTGTTCAAAACACATGACCAGCACCTTGCCTTACCAGCCCTTGTTAAACTATCACTCAGTGGTCACTTTCACCCAATGACCACATTCGTTTCTTGAATGAGTCATACTCACAATTATTTTGGGGACGCCCGCTACACTAGTCAAGCCATATGAATATTCTTCCTTTAATTGTGGCACGGGGAAATGATTCATATCACTAACTACATGTGATGGAGCGTCACATGCCTTGATGTGAGGCTACGTCACATGACACATTCATTGCGTCATCAACGTCTGTAAATGTGTGCTCTGCATGTCCCTGTTCTCTTAACTTTTTATTAATAAAGTCTAAGTGAGCAATTCGTCTTTTCTCATAAGCGTCTCTTGCCTTAGCTAAATCTTCTATTGGCTTGTTATGACGTTCTCTCTCTTCATCGGACCTCAATTTACTAACAAAATAAATTGCTTCCAGAGAAGGCCAATGCATTAACAATAGCTCCTCCCACCATCAGAACCAATCCAGACATCTTTTATAAATCAATATTTTCTAGATTAATCTTTCTATGTATTAATATTTCTGGGATAATCCCCTGTGTAATAAGAAAGTCTTTTGACGCAATCCCTGCAGTAATTACAACTATAACCTTAACAACGTCCTCAATATCTAACCTTCCTAGATCTGCCGGCCTCATCTTAAACATGTTTTTTGCTAACACACTATAGCCTATACTAAGACCGCTAATCACAGCAGAATGGTAAATCGTATTGATAATCTTTTTTTCACTCATCTTTTTATTAACTAAAAAAATAATTAAAATAATCATAATACGAAAGACTGTCTATGTGCTTTTTAATCATATAATCTTTTGTTGTTAAAGCTAAAAATAAGGTTGCAACTAGTTTTGGCGAATCTTCTATCTTTCCCATGTTGGGCGGTTTTATTCCTAACAAACATTTTGCAAGGGTTGAATAAACTATAACACCAACGATAGGCACTGCATAATTAACCAGCGTTAAACTCATGGTTTTAAAGTATTATATTATTTTTTTTATTGTTTTTAAAAATGGATTGTGACGAATGATTAAAGTGTGAGGAGCAAGCAGACTACTCAGCAGACCACTGCCATAAAGAAAGATTATACTCTCTAGCTGCGTGTGGAAAAAATAGACAGTATTTAGGCACTGAACTAAGTATTGAACAGATTCAACAATTGTCTACTTCAGACGTTGAGAAGTACTACGCTAGGTATGAAGCACAGCTAGGGTCAAAAATGGTTAGATCGGTGGGTCAGACAATGATTAGCCTATATGCTAAGTTAGTAAGTAAGATGGCGCCAGTTGATTCAGAAGAAGATTTAAAATATGACTTATCACAAGATCGTTTTAAACAAGTCCCTAGAAACTCTTGCATGTGACATGTACTACAGATTTGGGACTATGTTATGCCCATTCATCATGGGATTAATTACTTTTAATCATATTAATTTTGATCATATTAAATTTAATCGCAATAAAAAAAAATGAGCGATCAGGAGAAGAAGACGCCGCAGGACAATCTGCAGGAGCAGAATGTACCACAAGTGAATGTACCAGAAGTGAATGTACCACAAGTGAATGTACCACAGGTGAGTAATGTTACTAAGCCTAAAAATCCTGGACGTGTTGAGGCCGGGCGTAAATTAGCTGAATGGAACAGACATGAGAAAAAGCAAACCAATCAACAAAACAAAAATTGTTAGATAGTAATACAACATCGCCGCCACCGCCAACGACAACACAATTAACAACAACACAATCACAATCACAATCAAACGATAAGATGTTCATTATGTATTGGGAGCTGCTGTTGTTGCTGGGGGTGGTTTTTTAGCATACAAATACCTAACACCATTACCTAGCAATAAAGCCACAAGCCCCCACAGTAAAAGAAGAAGAACCAAGCTTCTGCAAAAAAAGTGCAACCTCTGTTGTAGACACCATTTTCTATGGAAAAGTTTTTAAGAACTAGATAAAGTACAAGTTAAGAACTAGATAAGTACAAGCTAACGTTAGTTATAGAAAGTACTTTTTAAGTTAAGTGCAAGTAAATTACAAGTAAAGTACAAAAAAATAAGTTCTTGTTTTAAGTACTAGTTAGGTTCTAAGTTAAGTACTAGTTAGGTTTTCAGTTAAGTACAAGTCAAGTTAGTCAAGTTAATCTTTTAAAGTTCTCCAATGCCCTACAGCATATAAAAACTCAGGGACTGACGTAAGTTCTCTTGTTATTGTTAGAGACTAGTGATTTTTTGTTAACAGCAGTTGTGTTTACTTGATGAAAGAGTATGTGCGCTGATTAACATTTGTGTGCATGAAATACTTTGTTTTCAAAAGTGAGCTTGCTTGTAGTTGTAGCGAGTTATATTTTTTTTGACAACTTCTATTCTTTTGCCCCTTAGGCTTTGACGAGTGTTGCTGTTTCAGAAGTATGGCTGGCAACTATACGCTTTATACATTTCGATCTCATATACATTCATATTCTTTTAAAATGTCCATTAAGTTCATCCTTCATCTTTCCAATTACTTTTCTTGTTTACAGTTGAATGTAAAGGACTATCATTATGGATAGGCCGCAGTGATGTCGTACCACCCATCAACTCCTTTAGCTACCTCAGTTTCTAAATCTTTGTAAAATGTCTTCTCGTGGGATGTCTAGAATAAATGATTCAGTGTCTGTGTTTAAGGACTTCTTGCTTCTGGGATACAGCGGTTTTGTATAGTCGTTCTAGTTAATTCTAACATCAATTAACTTCGTACCTATTAATATCGGTTTAATGCCGAATAAAAACACTGCTTGTCCAACTTAATATCCTTTTTCTTCATCTTAATGCTAACCAGGCTGTCGTTCTTCTTCTTAAGTCTTGTGGTTAGGTTTTAGAGACCAGATTAATTGCTTGGTTTTCTTTGGTAAACTAATTTAACATCTTTACGATTGTGTACGTTTTCATCGTCTTACCAACACCTGTTTTCATCAGTTTAAGAAGTCTTTTTCTGAAGCGTCAGAGGCTTTGGTTCTAAAGATCAGTATTCTTCTTGATGAATATGGCCTCATAAAGGACTTTGGTCAAAAAAGCAATGATTCTCCCTCGCGCTCACAGCAGTCGCTTTAGTTGTGTCTTAAGTAAAACTGTTAGGTGTCTGTTAATGGCAACATATTTAGTTTTATGTCTAAGATTAGGCACAAAGTTTGGAGCTCGTTGGGACTCATCGTTTTAATCCTTTCTGCGGCTTGGGGGTAATCGTTGTGGGGATCGTGTAATTCTTTTAGGATATTCTAAGTCTACTTCCAAGATTAGTCCTGTGGCATCGTGGGTCCTTTTATCTTTTTAAGTTTCTCAGTGGAAGCGGTTGACTCTGCGCAAATATCCAACGTGTGTGTTGCGGTCTAAAGTACATTAGATAGTTGGAGGTTTAGGTGGGTCATAGTCGTCTAAATTTTTGTTGTTGGCTTTGCCGGTATGGATGTGAGGCATGCTAATACCTCCCCTTAAAAACCGTCTTCAACATAATGAAGTGTGCGGCAGATCAGATATTATGTCCAATCTTGATGTTTGTCAGACTTTTGAAGGCGTCCCATGATAGGGCCAGGCGCAGAGAATATGTGACCGAGTCTAAGCTGTAATGTTTTATGCATGTAGATCTGTATTTTTTTTCTGAAAGACTTCTGCCAATAACACACGTGTCAGCCAATAAATATTGATCGTGATTAGTCGCCATCGTTTGAACAGCGTAATTCTGTCCAGGCTTTATTGAGCGGATTTCATATTCAGCATCAGTTATGTCTTACCTCTAAGACTAGAAAAGGAATAGCACCTTTAGGAGGAAGCGAATGTCTTCGTCAAACCTTTCACACGAGTTCATGTATTCATTGGTAGGTTTACACCTTTACGCACCTAAGAGGGAGTTCCAAAAGTTATCGTTTAGTGATTGGAAAGTCTTGTAGAGAGCCTGCTAAATTATCCAAACTAGCCTCAGATGTTGGGACAGAGTCATAAAAGGAATAACAATCAAGAGTAAAAGTCATGTACATTTCTGAAAAGACTGTGCAAGGCAGGTAACCTTCTTATATTCAGAAGTCACTGCTTGCATGATAAAAATGAGAATCGTTTAGCCTCGTAGGTTATGAAAGAAGTAGGCAGTTTCACACCTTCTCTTAGTGGATCAACCTTCTAGCTTGAAGATCCCCCTCCCCTCAATTGCTCTCCCCCCCCCCCCCCCCCCCCCCTCCTTCGGCAGCAGCAGGGCACCTCTCTCGCTAATACCCCTTCTCCTGTCACAAGTCCGATCCACTCTCGCGCCTCTCTCTTACTGTCATCACCGCTCCTTTAATGCCTTCCAGGCCGAGTCCAGACCTGCATATAGTAGCCCTACAGCCTAACCCGCCCCAAATCCCCACATAATCAGTGTGTTCGATCGCAGCTTCGCTATATCAACGCCCTCGCCATTCACGCGATCTAGCTAATGACACGTCACCTATATACTATCGAATCTCTGCAAAGATCTTAGAGCTGAGTCCGTCCTCGCAATACACCTCGCCAGTGTGGAAGCCAGTCCGACTCTCAGTAATCCGCCGAGATTCACCTCCCTGTATTATCACTCGTCCGATAGTGTCTGAGCCCTGTGTCCATACCCCTGTTGTTCACCAAAATCATTCGGCACCGCAACAGTTATATTGCTGTGATTGTCGCACAAGTGTTTACTATGACTAGATAACATAACGGCTTATCGAGCGCGGAAAACTAACTGTGTGGAATTGTACTGCTTCTAGCTCTCTCTCATGATGTGTTGGTGGGTTTATAAGGTTGTGTTTTGTTCTTGCTGTTGTGGGCTGTAGTAACGTGGCAAGTTTGATTCAAAGTCAGCAGAAACCTCGTATGGGCTATTTGCAATTTTGTGGAAATTCTTTAACAACTAAATTTTGAGCCTGGTTTAGGTGTGGAGGAGTTTGGTTTCACAGTCTACAAAACTTTACAACAATTTCTTATGAATCGTCGGCTGCTTTTAGGTGGGGATTCTTTGCAAAATCTTCTACCAAAGCCTTTGCTAGCTGATCCTTGACGGTTATAAGCCATATGTCTGCTTATTGTTCTGATTAATACATAATGACTCTTTTGTACTATCTGCAAAAGTATCAAATCTACATGTTTGTAAGAGGTTCGCATCTTAAAGTGGGAGCGGTAGGGAGAGAAAACCCTTAGAGGCACTAGATCGTCTTCTTACAGGACCATGTGTATACGTTTACGTGATTGGGTTTGTTTTGTCTTCAAACTGAGATATACTGTTTATACTTACTGTAAAGTTTATGTTATCAAAAGTTCACTCTTGTTTGTGTGCTTCATAATTAGGATACTCCTTCTGCGTTCTTTTTAACAGCGGTGTAAATGCGCTAAAACAACTCCACTTAAAACACATTGCTGTCAGGATTTTTTTATTCGTTTAAGTCTGATCATTTTAAAAACTATCTCTTTCGGGAGAGGGAAGTGAGGAAATTGCCGACTATTGGATAGAACTTTGTTTGTATCAATATGATTTCAAGGGACGTTTCCTTCTGACCAGCCCAGAACCGCGGCAATTTCGCTTCTTCACTTGGCTTGGTTAAACTGTGTAAGGCATGTAGTCGGCCCCCCAAGTCAGAGTTAAAGTCGTGATAGCTGTTTACTTCTTTGGTTTAGTTGAAACCCAGGATTCCATGTTACTATTCATCAGGCCCGTTATATAATCAAATCAGAACGGCAGCAACACTTTTATGGCGCTGGCGGTGGTCCATCTGATAGAGACTCTCAGGATTTTAGGATTGATTTGATACGCTTTCCTGAACGTCTCGAGGGGTTAAATGATGTCCATGTATTCTCTCACTATAACATATTCGCTTATTTGTTTTTTACTTCCTCTTCACCATGTGCGATGGCTGGCAGTTTTTCAAACTCTGACATGCTTGTGAGGCTCATTTTTTAACTCATATATTTACGTTAATTAAAAAAAAATAATGTAAATAAAACTAAGTAAAAGCGTTTATTCATTCAACCTCCATACGGTTGCAACTCTTCAGGAACGTTAACCTTTCATTACACCTGCCATATTTTTGCTTTTTTGAATCGCTACAGTTATTGTTAATCACTTTGATTTGCATTCGTTAAAATAGTTCCAACTATTTGGGATCTTTTATTTTTTGTTTTACATCATTTCTCAAAACCTAATTGCACTAAATTCATTGTTTAACACTTTAATTGTCTCAATCTAATGTTCTTTACAATTCTTTCAAATCAGTTCACTGAGTTTGGCCAAGCCATTTTAAATTCTAAAAATTTTTTTATATATAAAATAAAATTGAATCTGCAAAACATTCATTTTTTTGTTAACTCATCATCCACACACGATCAATAACAACATTATAGCGCCACCCCAACGCACGCACCCCACGCTAGCGACAGAGGAGTAAAAATCAATAACTACCTGCTGGCTTTTACGGAGCCAATATCTACGTAACTATGTCGCTATTGCCCTTCACTGGCGACTGGATTGAGAATCTGAACTCATTTGTTAAATTTTGTACGAAGATATTTCTTGAAGTAACACAATCTTTCTGAACCTCTTGTTGTCTCTTACTTCTTTTGTAAGATTCCGTAGGTCTATCCATGTCTGGGATTCTAGCAAACTCGATTTATTATCCTAATTTTATTAAACTGATTGGACACTCACAATTGTTGTTTCGATTTCTCATGTTATTGCATTCACTAGGTGCCTAACACTTGGACATCACAAATGTTGTTTCGGATTTCATCATGTTAATGTTTTTCACTAAGGTTAGCCACATAGCAAGGACTGTAAAATTTTGGTCATGGTTCTTCCGAGCTATTCATTATGTTAGAAAAAGATTTTCTTTTATCCGGGGCTAGCTACTTTCTACATATTTTTTTAACCGGATGATACCATGACAAAATTTTCATTGCGCCATTCTCAGACCAGTTGAATAGCAGACGACGGCTCTGGGGCTGCGATCAATATCAGCTAAGCAGCAGCCTGTGTGCCGGTGGCATGTGAATTCAGTGGTGGCGGGGTTTGAAAATCAATAGCCAGTAGAGAAGCGCAGGCAGTCCCGAGGGTATTAATTTTGTTAGGGTGTATTAAGTCTGTAAACCATTTATTTTATTTTATTTTTTTTACTATTTTGGGGTTAATGATAATGTGTTTCGTTTTTTCAATGTTCTGTTTAATCTTGCATCAGCGTCTACCTGTCGTGAAGTAAACGTCTTTTCTCCACTCCTTTTGTAGTTCAATTTTTTGTCGTTCTGTAATCCTCACCATCGGCCATAAGCTCTGAAATTCTTCGTCTGTATGTTTTCTTCCTGTAATGATTTGCTTATTCTTAATCTTTAATGACATAGTATTGCTGATGCTAGGGCTACTATGGCAGTGTGCTTTTCTGTAATTTAGGAGTTAATTTTTTTAACAACGGCATTACAATCAT
The DNA here is from genome assembly GCA_018398815.1 of Conus ventricosus. Classification (NCBI taxonomy): domain Eukaryota; kingdom Metazoa; phylum Mollusca; class Gastropoda; order Neogastropoda; family Conidae; genus Conus; species Conus ventricosus. The sequence goes on from JAFLJL010016378.1 coordinate 10,466, forward strand.
TAGACTAACCCTAACCCAAGACTCCCTAATGCACAAAAGAGGTGGCGCTCCAACCCCCTGTACGCTAACAACAGCAACACTAAGACCCAGCACTTACGATAGCTAGAGCTGAGGATATCCAGTAAATTACATAAGAAAGTGTTTTTTAAAGATTTAGCTTATGCTTTCTGGGCAACCCTTATATTATCCAGTCAGCTTTCTATTTCCTTTTGAATGTTCATTTATTTGCTTTAATCCTAAAACGTTTGAACTCCATTTTTAATCAAATTAATTTGTAAAATGTTCTTATTAATCCTTCTGGTAGCACTTCTCCACAGAGTAAACGCAATAATATCAACATACCTTAATGAAAATAAAGTCGAGTAGTACTGTTAGTTTGTCTTTGGTCAACTTCACAAACTCCTTGTCAGATGATGAAAAAGTGTTTTTTTCATCTCCGTTTTTAGTAATGCCAAAATATCGAGCCTAATGTGGCAACCACCAAAGTTTCCAGATGATAATTGTACTCCCCGTGCTAACACATGTTCTGGCTAATTAGAATTTAGGACTCCAGGGGTAAATTAATAAAACAAAAATCAAAGTAAGCAGTGTTAGGCATTGGTGGTTTTGGAATAAATTCTAGGGCTTACTGTGTCATCCCACCTCTTCAGCTTAGGGCTTCTTTTCTGCTCCCAGCACATAGTCAAGTTTATTTATGATATATATTGCAATCTGCTTTTTCTGTTGTGTTCAATGGAGAAACAAGACTTTCTGAAATTTTTGTTTTTTTATCAAAGTATACATTGGGGCTTCGCAAGTCGAATTAAAATTCCGTTTATTTCAAGGAAGCAAGGACCGTTATTGTCTTGTACTATAAAGCCTGTATTCTATATTGCCGTATTAAGGTGTTTATAGATTTTTATTTGTCTTGTTTAGGATGTTGCTGCGTTTTTTTATCTTCAATTGTCTGTTCGTTTGTGAAACCACCATCTTCTGTGTATTCAAATCCATAAACGATTTCCATATCAACCCCTATCTGATTCAACTCGGGTTGTGTCTGTCTAGGTCTTTTTAGCTCTACTGAAGTGCATTTAGGAGCTAGCTGCGCTTTGATTCTTGGCCCTCGAGTCATTCTTTTATAATTTAAACTATTATAATAAAAGAAATTGTTAAAAGCATATCAATAATAAAACAATCTACAATTAAACAAAAGTATTTGAGCTGGGGGGTAGTCTGTATGCATAGCTTAAGCGTGCTTCAGATTTTTTAAACTGTTCTACTTTTTTTTTTTTTTTAGCTCTTCGTTGTCCCTTTTTATTTAATTTTCACTTAAACATTCTTCTAAATATATCGTTATCATTCGTGCGAAAAATTAATACAAACCGTTTTTTATACTGCTGGATCAAAAGTCTTTTAAGTCAGCATGATAATCTTTGAGGTATAGAGCCTAATCAGAAGCTAAGGTTTGGCGTTCCACTCTAAAGGCTTAGCCTTTTGACAGAGCTTTCTTTTTTTTAAAAATGTCTCGTTCAGCTGAATCAGTCATCAATAATAAACAGTGTTTCAGTTCCATCAAATAGTCTTTAGTAATGTTCTAAAACAGTCGCTCCGCTTATCGCTAGGATCAACAGAAATTATTCTCGTCTGTCCGAAATAAACTTCCTTTCTTTGTAGGGACTTGTTGGGCTTAATGGTTGTGGCCGAATATAACAAAATGATGGCTCGAAATAAAAAAACCTGTATATTGTTTGTAACAAATCAAGTACGAAGGACAGTTTTCCCACACCCTGTAATCCCGCAGATAAGAGAACAGTGCGGATCTATTGGCAGAAACTTCATAGCTATCCTTCTGTTTTTATTAGGTTAATTCCTTATACTTTTTTATTAAGCAACGTCTTTTAGCCTGTTTTTTTCTATGTTTAATGAGCATCACAAACTATATATATCTTGAATTTTTATCGGGGTCTCCGTCTGCTTTCTTGCCGAATTATTTATTTTTTACATCTTGAACCTTCTCTCATTCTCCTCTTCCAAACAATCTGTTGTCTATTGTGACTCTAAACTCCTGCCACAGCACTTATTTGGTTATTAAGTTGATTAGAGTCTTACATCATTAAAGGCGAAGTTTTTTAATACACGATCAACTGCAGGCAGATCCTTTGCTACCTCCAGCGAACAACTTTCTTATTTCTCAATGTGTTGGTGAGGTAATAGTCCGCGCCCGGAATACATCTGATCAGACTTGCATTTATTGCACAGTCAAACCTTCTCAATTTTTGGATTATAAAACGTTTTAGCGATTCTTATGAAAGGGAGTTGTTCCTTCATGTAAACAAGAACAAAAATTCATTTGTAAGACTTCAAAGACTGATTTGATGTTTTGTTTCCAAAGAGTGTATCGCTTGTTTATAATTTTCTGTAATGGCAAAGTGTATAAACGTTTTCATAATATAGAAACTGTTTATTTTTATTCTGGGTTAAAATGGTTATGGCCAGTTAGGGGTTAGTAACAACTTCATACTCAAGAGAAATGTCGCTAACTGGTATTTGCTAAAGGGTCTTCAGACAGACAAACAGAATCGCTAGGATTAAATGTCAGATCATAAGGATAGTTTTTCTTTTAGTGACCTTGGTAATATGGAATCATGGTCTTTAACAGTTTTCAAATTCTAGAGGGATCAGAATCTGTTGCCATATGCTTCTGCTTACTGGCCTCTTCTTTAACATCTTTCTTTGCTTACTCCGCTTTATGTCTGATGCTTAGACCGTGTAGGTCTTGTATCCCTGATTAACTTTCTCTTTCCTTTCTTTTTGTAGGACAGCATTGTTCAGTATAGAGGGTAAAACTTTTCCGCTCTCTTGCACAATGACTTTCTACTACCCCCAGTTTGATTGCTATACGTTTAACAGATAGGGCCCTGCCTAAATTAGATCAACAGTAGCATTTAGGTTCGGTTCGAGTTAATATCTATTTTAAAATGATAGTTTGCAGTGCCTGCATTATAAATCGCCTGCGCCCATGATCACGGAGATTACTTGGAACTGTTACACGGTTGGCCTGGACACTGTTGATGGATTGTATTTACACTAATTACGTTGCCTTATACCTTTTACGCCATGGGGGTTCTTTTCTTTCCTTTATGGTTCAGGGTCACAACCGTATGAGTTCATTTTTTTTAAAACATAAAATAAGATATAATTAAAATATATGGACTTTGAAGTTTTGTCCCGATTGCATCCTGTTGAAGAGAAGAAGAAGATGAAACAGATCTCGCCCCTTTCATTGCAAGAAGAGACTTAATGGAGCCGGGTTCTTTTACTCCTAGTACAACGTCAAGATCTATTGCGAGAAAGAATTCAAATCATTCTATAAAAGCATAGACGAGAGCTGCCAGGTCAGTGCTTGATCCTACATTTTTGGGAAGATGTGGCATTTGTATATATAGCGGTGATGTAGCGAGGCCGTGTAAAAGCTACTTCAACGCAAATCACAAAAAGTTTTTAAAAAAATAAGCCACAATAAGGCGAATCTCCCCTATTGCTTAGGCCTGAACAATTAATCCTTTTAGAGATTTTAGAGCCGAAGTCGTTAGTCATTTAATGAACTTGGAGCGGGGCTGCCAACACAATCTGATATAACAAAACATACCTCTTCAAGATTTAACTCCAAGATGCAAGATGATGCAATTAACAAACCGATGAATCTATTAGAAGAGCAGAAGAACTATTGCAGAAATGAAACGAGTTTTAATGAGGGAGACCCAATTACTGATAAATTGGACGATACTCCATTGCCATGCGTGGAAATCCTGGGGGATTAATTGCTGCTCTTGCGGACAATAAGGGATGAACTAACTAAACAATTTAGCAAAACTGGTGTGCTGGATAGAGAGATAGAAGAAGAAATAAAATTAAACTAGCTGATGCAGATAATAACAATTTAGGGCGAGAAGAATAAGGCCTAGAATCAGGCTGAAATGCAGGATTTAAGGCTACAAAGGGCGGCCCAGGTTAGAAGTGCTGTCTACTAACAGAGTGCAGCTAGCATCCACAAACAAGCAGAATAGAGAAACTCATATACACAATACTTTATGAAAATAATACGCTTGCTGTAAAGAATAAGGACTCTGTTCAGAGAACAGGCAGGATTACAATAGTTAGTATATTAACGGCGGGTGGGTTGCTTATCTCTACTCTCGTTTATGCTTTAACAGGTTTAGTGCGCCAACAGGACCAATTGCTCACTCGACAACCTCATCCTTGGTAAAAGTTGATTAGGAACAATTATCATTCATCTAGGCAAACTTATTAAAGAAGTTAGCAGCCAAAGCCCTGATGATCTGCCTTGCATAATAGGCAGTGTTGTTAGTTGGTTTTGTCTACTATAGGTATGGTGGCTGGTTATATGGCTGACCATATGTGGACGTTAGGAAGTGCTAGCTGCTGATTAATGTTTGTGAAATTAAAGTATAGAAATCCAGTAAAAGTCTAAAATACAACATGGGCTGTCTTTTCCTTGTGTGACTGTCAGCGCGAGGCAGATCAACAGGGTGGCGTGCTTCTCTGGGGCTGCTTTCTGGCTGTGGGGAGGCTTATATCTGGATCGCTTTCTTCAGTACTAGGTTACATTTTTTAAAATGGATGGAGCAGAAGGTCCTTGTGTTTAAACCTTGATTGTGTCCTATGTTTTGATCGTCTCCAGCTATGGGATTTCTATTCGTTATAATTCTGTATCATACCAATCTGCAGTCTAAGGTCAGAGGGTAGCATGGTATAATCCATGGAATTCTACTAAGTCAACCTTTGACCTGGCTTGTGCATAGAACGGTCTTGATCCTTTGTTATTGCTGGCAGGCAAATCATCAGCAGAGTTAATAGAATCTTCTAAATTGGCTAGAATTTTTTCGGGCATCAAGCCTGTTGATTGAATCAATCTATGCTAGACTTAGGTCTGTTGATTCTTGTGCTCATAATGGACACCAAAACGTATGTCCGTTTATGGAGCATGAGTCTTTGCATACTCGGCATTGTTAGACCTTCACTTTCATCTAAGATAATTGCTTGTCCAGGCATCAGGGTTGTTTTTGTTTCAATGGGATCCAATCAAACATGTTTGTCTGTGTTGAAAAGAAGTGTGTGGGCCAGGCAAATAGTTATAATTTTATTCTCTTTTTACACCCCACAAATACAATTGCCTAACCCATGATTGCGGTCTAACTTTTGTCTAAAGTCAGTTGAACGGATTAATGTTAAATTCGTTGCAGATTTCTTTCATATGCATTATTGTACTTGGGCTTTTAAATGGTTTAAACGCGATTGTCATTCTGGGAGGGGCACATGTAGTTCAGTTAGTATTCGTCGGTACTCGGTAATAAACATGAACGTTTATATACTGACATTACTATAAAGATTGGGGGGCGGGTGTTTAATGGTTTGCTTATGAAACACCGCAGCCAGTAGCTTGCGCAGTAAATGGCAAAATTTAACTGAGTATGGAAAAAAAGCAACATAGGGCGGGTATGACCATGCTGATGGCACTTCTTATCCACTATCTTTTGGCGGATTTAATTTTCTAGTTAGCGGGTTTACAAGGTCTAACTTGGAAGCCGTATGATTCATCTACTGCAATGGTTAGTAAACTGAATTTCCAAGTTTTGGGGTTTATAAAACGCTCCTACATTGTATGTGGCACTTTCGTTTTATTTAATAGGTTCCTTTTTTAAATAGTTTTTAAAATAGTTATAAAAAAGATGTGAAATCTATATAACCCTAAAAACAAACGTGTGTTATTAACGCACCCAATTGACTATTAGGCGCGGCGATTGGGGTTGCCCTTATATAAAATTGGTTTTAAAGTAAATGGTTTAAACATTTTATCTGAAAGAGCTAAAGCTTAACTGGGAGGGTTGTTGTTTAAGGACGAACAGGCAATCTATTATAAAAAAAAAAAAAAAAATAAAAAAAAATAAAACACATAAAAAATTTAAACAAAAAAATAACAAAAATAAACATTTAAAATTCTGAGGATTCTATTACTTTTGTAGTTAAGTGAAAGTATGTATTTAGTTATTTTGGGCATTGATGTTTAAAAATTTATGAGGCAAATCTTATAATTACATATAAATTTTCAGAACTTAAAGAAAAAATGGAACGTACGTTTTTCCTAGAATCCTTGCCCGATTTTAGGCTTTTATGATAGTGGTGAAAATATCATATTTAATAAACACTTATGACACTTAAAAAGCACGGTCTTTTTGTGTATGTGTAGCAGTAGAACAGACGATTTTACTCATGTACCGTGTTTATGTCCATTTTGAAGAGTTAAATACAGTACCACATTTTTGCTTAATGGCAAATCCAATCTACAGTTCTACAGGCACTACCGTCAACTAAGGACAGGGTTTTTGCGGATTAACAGTTATACAGGTTTGACAGAGACTGATGAATTTAAAGTATTCAGTTAACGTAGACATAATTCATTAAATATACGATAACTAGCCAAGTTGGAAGACTAGTGTTTGTTCTGATTTATTGATAGTGACTGGAAGAGGGAAAAGCGTACATAATTTTTATGTCTTGGACGAGAATGTAATATCATTTGTTCACGTCACCAAATCTTATCTTGCCGTAAGGCCCCCGTTTTTATTTGTTCTGATTACGTCGTTTTTTGGAGGTTTTTGCGTCCCTTGTTTATTTTTTTAGAAAAAACAGGTTGTTAATTTTGTCCAATACTGACATGAGATGGACGCGATTTGTATGTGAAAAGGGGGGGTTTTCGTGCAATTTAAAGATGGGTGAGCTTGAACGAGATATTTACATTCTCTAACCCTCTACTAACTTTCTAGCCGGAAGTTACTTCTCTAGGACCGTTTACTGTTTGAATAGTAGATTTTTGCTAAATAAGAACGCATGGACTCTTTCGTTCCTTAGGCACGGAGCTTTTTGTCAGCGCACTGCACCGTGCGTGCCGCAGGACAACAGAGCTTTGAGCAGCGCACAGAGCTGTACGGTCCATGCTATAGTAAAGAAGTAATCTAGGGGTTAGTATTAAAACAGCCAAATCGACCTTATGAATGGTGCATTGAATCGATTCCCATCAACGATTAAGACTTGTGTTTTCTGGTATTAGATATTGATCGAGACTGACTCGAAGAAGTAACAGACTTTCATCCAAAGCGTATAAAAGTTATTTAAATATGGCCAATAGGGGAAAAATCAACTGGGGCTTTAATACAAATCCATGATGTTTTGAATGGTTATGGCTTCTCTTTTGTATGGATTACCAGGCGTTTAGTGCATTATTCCTTTTTAACAAAGGCTTGTGAACTGCGGGTGGCAGAGTCAGAACGGGACTATCTTTTGAATAACAGCGACAAATGTATAGACTACAGGAAATTCAAGAATACATGATCTGGAGCCACATTTACTATTGGGTTGGATAGATTTATCCAAATACATTCTAACACAATTTAGATTTGGGCAATATCTGATTTAGCAATGCATAGTTCTAGATATAGAGGATATTGTGATTGTGGTACTAAATGCCCGTGGTGCACATCTGCCACGGGGCGTGATGAAATTCACTTTGTTTTTGTTGTCCTGAAACAATCACCACTGACCAGATTTAACAGTGACTTGTAGCATCAGGAAAACGAACCAGATCGTCAGAAATTTTGCTATTTATATCTGTATATAGGCCTTTAATAATAGGTAAATGTGTTTTGTCTGAATTGATCCAATTTTACTGGTCCTTTGAAGTAAATTTAGTGCATGTTTACTTTGTAGAAAAACAGCCATTTCGTATTTAATTCATTTTTCTCTTCGTTTCCTTTGTGAGTCGTTCCACCTGTCTTTTGATTTAGCTTTAAAGCAGTTGTTGGATGGCAGCTGCATCTGAATTTGCCGTTATTTTTTGGCCATACTGAATAATTTCTGTTCTGGTATGTTTTGTTGCTCTCTCTCTCTCTCTTCTCTCTCTCTACTCTCTATCTCTCTCTCTCTCTCTCTACTATCTCTCTATCTCATCTTGTTGGTGTAGTAGTTGTGTAATTAATAGTTTGTAGTTGTAGCAGAGCTTTGTAGTGGTTGGTTTGTTGGGGGAGGAAATAATTAATAGTTGTTGTTGGTTGTAGTTGAAGTGGTAGTTGTAGTGGTAGTAGGGTCTTTTGCTACAACCAATGTTTTTGATTCCACAGACTCCCCATGCAAACGAGGTGATGACAAACTTGGACTGATCGACAAGGGGAAAAAATTGTCTTGACGCCTGTTGGCATTGAAGAAAGAGCGTGAACGGCTGCGCTACAAAGCGACTTATGTGGGTTCGGAAAACCGAAAATCTCGGCGACCTGTTGAACAACTTCGCGATGATGTAACTGTTGATAAATGAGAATCCCGAATGTCGTTACCCACCGTTTCGGTATGTTCATCATTGTCTTCTGTGGGTTGTTTATCGTGATTGATTCAGAACTTTGCGATGTACTTTCCTATAATATAATAGTGGTTCGATGTTTAATTTCCAGGGTTTGTGTATGCACGGCCCCTTACCCTCTTCTCACCCGATCTTTGTAGTGTGGGCGTAAAATTGGCTAAATTGTTTTTTGCACAAAGCCTGTAGATTGATCAACTATGCTAGACTTGGTCTGTGCTTGTGCTCCTAATAGACACCAAACGTATGTCCGTATGGAGTCATTGAGTCTTGCACTCCTGGCATTGTTAGACCTTCACTTTCATCTAAGATAAAGGTTGTCCGGGAAATCAGGTTTTTTTGTTCCAATGGATCCCAATCAAACTTGTTTTTTGGGTTGAAAAGAGTGTGGCCGGGCCAGTAGTTATAATTTATTCTCTTTTTACACCCCACAAAATACAATGTGCCTAACCCATGATTGCGTCTAACTTTGTCTAAAGTCATTAAAAGGATTAATGTTAAATTCGTTGCAGATTCTTTCATATGCTTTAAATTGCCCCTTTGGGCTTTTAAAGGGTTTTAAAAAACCTTGTCATAGGGGGGGGCACTTGTAGTTCAGTTAGTATTCGTCTGTACTGGTAATAAACATGAAAGTTATATACTGACCTTACAAAAAGATTGGGGTGGTTTAAAGGGTTTTGCATATGAAACACCGCAGCCAGTAGTTGCGCAGTAAATGGCAAAATTTAACTGATTCTGGAAAAAAGCCATAGGCGGGATACCATCTGATGGCACTCTATCACATCTTTTGGCGGATTTAAATACTAGTTAGCGGGTTTACAAGTCTAATTTGGGAAGCCGTATGATTCATCTACTGCAATGGTTATAAACTAAATTTCCCAAAGTTTTGGGGGTTATAAAACCTCCTACATTGAAGTGGCACTTTCGTTATATTTAAAAGGTTCCATTTTAAATATTTTTTAAAAAATAGTTATAAAAAAGATTACATCTATAAAACCCCAAACAAAAACAAACGTGTTTTTCTTAACGCACCCAATTGAAAATTTAGGCGCGGCGATTGTAGGGTTGCCCTTAAAAAAATTGGTTTTAAAGTAAAATGGTTTAACATATCTGAAATGCTAAGAATAACGGGGGGGTGTTAAGGACGAACAAGGCAATCTATTAAAACATTTTAAAAATACCTGATGGCTACTATAACTTTTGTTCTTTAAGAGAAGTTTTTAGTAATTTTGGCATTAAGTTAAAAATTAATGGGGAAAAATCTATAAATTACTATAAATTTTCCAGAACTTAAAGAAAAAATGGAGTACGTTTTTCCTAGAAGCCTGCCCAATTTAGGCTTTTATGATAGTGTGAAAAAATATCATATTAAAAACACATATGCACTTAAAAAGCGGTCTTTAAATGAGTATTTTAGGCAGTAGACCAGCCGATTTTCTCATGTACCCGATGTTGTATGCCCCATTTAGAAGAGTTAAAAACAGACCACAATTTGCATAATGGCAATCCATCTAAAAGTTTCTACAGGCCACTACCGTCAACTAAGGCAGGGTTTTGCGATTATCAGTTATACAGGTTTGACAGAACAGTGAATTTAAGAATTAGTTTAAAGTAGACAAAATTCATTAAATATAACGAAAAACTAAACCAAGAGGAAGACTAGTTTTTTTTGTTCAGATTTATTGATAGGCTGGAAGTAGAAAAGCGTACTTAATTTTTTATGTCCTTGAGAGAATGTAAATATCTTTGTTCACGATCACCAAATCTTATCTTGCACGTAAGCCCCCGTTTTAATGTACTGATTACGTCGATTTTTGGAGTTTTTGCGTGTTAATTTTTTAGAAACAGTGTTAATTTTGGCCAAAACTGACATGAGATGGACGCGATTTGTATGTGAAAAGGGGGGGTTTTCGTGCAAATTAAGATGGGTGAGCTTGAACGAAGATATTTACATTCTCTAACCCTCTACTAACTTCTAGCGGAAGTTACTTCTCTTAGACCGTTACAGTTTGAATAGTAGAATTTTGCGAAATAAGAACGCATGGACTCTTACGTTCCCTAGGCAACGGAGCTTTTAGTCAGCGCACAGCACCGTGCGTGCCGCAGGCAACAGAGCTTTGAGCAGCGCACAGAGCTGTACGGTCCATAGGCTAAAAGTCAAAGAAGTATCTAGGGTTAGTATTAAAACAGCAAACGACCTTATGAATGGTGAATTGAATCGATTCCCATCAACGATTAATACTAGTGTTTCTTGTATTAGATACTGATCGAGACTGACTCGAATGGAGGAACACAGACTTTCATCCAAAGCGTATAAAATGTTATTAAATATGGCCAATAGGGGAAAAATCAACTGGGCTTAAACAATCCCTGATGTTTTGAATGGTTATGGCTTCTCTTATGTATGGGAATACCAAGGCGTTAAGTGCATAAATTCCTTTTTAAACAAAGGCTAGTGAACTGCGGGTGGCAGAACTGGAACTATCATATGAATAACAGCGACAAATTTATAGACTACAGGAAATTCAAGACATCACATGATCTGGAGCCACATTTACTATTGGGTTTGGATAGATTTATCCAATACATTCTAACAAAATTTAGATTTGCAATATCTGATTTAGCAATGCATAGTTCAAGATATAAGAGGAATTGTGATTGTGGAACAAAATGCCCGTTGTGCACATCTGCCACCGATGATGAAATTCACTTTGTTTTTGTTGTCCTGAACAATCCCACTGACCAGATTAACGTTACTTTTAGCATCAGAAAACGCACAGATCGTCAGAAATTTTGCTATATATCTTTATAAAGCCTTTAATAAAAGAAAAAGTGTTATGTCTTGAATGATCAATTTTACTTGTCCTTTGAAGTCAATTTAGTGCATGATACTTTGTAGAAACAGATTATCGATATTTTCATTCATTTTTCTCTTCGTTTCCTTTGTGAGACGTTCCACCATGTCTTTTGAATTAGCTTTCAAGCAGATGATGGATGGCAGCAGCATCTGAATTTGCCGTATTTTTGGCCTTACTGAATAAAATTCTGTTCTGTTCTGTTATGTTCGCTCTCTCTCTCTCTCTCTCTCTCTCTCTCTCTCTCTCTCTCTCTCTCTCTCTCTCTCTCTCTCTCTCTCTCTCTCTCTTGTAGTAGTAGTAGTAGTAGAATTAAGTTGTAGTAGTAGCAGCTGTAGTGGTAGTAGTGATAATAGTAGTAGTGGTGTAGTAGAAGTGGTAGTAGTAGTGGTAGTAGTCATATAGCTACCACCAATGTTAATGAATCACAGACACCCCATGCAAACGAGGTGATGACAAACTTGGAGTGAACGACAAGGAAAAATGAATGACCGCCTGTGTGCATTGAAGAAAGAGGTGAACGGCAGCGCTACAAGCGACAAAGTGGTCGGAAACCGAAATCTCGGCGACCCATCATGACCAACGCGCTGCTGTAACTGTTGATAAACTGAGAATCCCGACTGACGTTACCCACGTTCGGTGTTCATCATTGTCTTCTGTGGGTTGTTTCTGTGATCTGATTCCGACTTTGCGATGTACTTTCCTATAATATATTGGTGATGTTTATTTCCAGTGTTTGTGTATGCACGGCCCCTATCCCTCTTCTCACCCATCTT